>PVHX01022321.1:0-27895 GCA_004024805.1 Geosciurus inauris | reverse complement strand
ATTATGACTAGAAAAAATAAACATAAGCAAAGAAGAGAATGCATTTTATATGCAAATGATCCTGCCATAGGAGAAGGTTGAATCAAACTCTGTAGCAGTGGTAATCCTTTTACTGTAGTGCTGTTATTTTCAAATACTTTTACTTTCTTGAATGAACTTTACACATGACAATCTCTCTGGCATGAAAAATCATGCAATTATCATCATAATTTCTTGGTAAACTTGGAAGTTCAGAGGTCAAGTCATTATGATAGTACTATTTTTCTTTCTGTGGTCTATTTGCCCACGTATGCAATTAGACTTTTGAGGTTTATAAGTAAACTCTGACTGAATGTTCATCAATGAGATGTAAAAGATGTACCACCTGTAAGTCACTGTTGCTAAAAAGATTGTCTCCATTTTAGGGTCAGGTGAACAGATGCTCAGGGAGAATCAAGGACTTAGGAAAACCAAGCAGATTTTAATTGGTAATCTGAGAATTAATTCATGGTAGAAGTCAGAGTTGAAATATTCAGAGGTATGTTAAGGAACCGCTGAAGAGCCCTGAAGATTTGAGAAATTTAAAAAAAAAAATTCTTATTATTTTATTTAGTTAAATGTTACCTTGAAATATTGAGTAGTTAATCACATTCTGAGGACTGACGTAGGCATTTATTCAAAACAACTTTATGGCATATGTGTTTTTTCTCCTTTTGAGGAATGGAGAGATTAAATACATGGACAAAGTAATTCAACTTAGAAGTTCTGGGGCTAGGTTTCTAATCAATCTGGCTTCAGACTCCAGGTTTATACCACTGTCAGGTAAAAATAAGGAAAAAACGAACAGAATATTTTATCTGATGACTGCTTTTGTATCAAATGTTGATGGGAAACAGGAAAACCCCTGTTGAGTGAGGCAATTAGGAAATACTGCTGTTGTGGCTCATCAGACTAAAACAGGGACCACAGGTGAAACACCTTGAGCAAAGGATGCTGACGGCACATTGGCTTCATAGAGTCACCTGGATATGTGAACATAATTCAGAGGGAAAAGCATATGGACTTAGCTTTTGGAATCCCCAAGACAAGCATGGTGTGGGCAGAAAAATGCTGCTTTTGTGCCATTGAATGCATATTGTGCTGCTTACTGAATACATTCCTCAAGAAACTTAAAAAAGAGCCAAGAAATTCTCTCTACTCTCACATAAAACAGCCATACAGGCAAAGCACCTCCATTCCACTCCTCTGAGCTTGAAAGCTCAGGATCAGATGATCAAGAAAAAGTAAAGATAAATTTTGGCTAAATTGAGAAGCCAGGTTTAGAAACTGAAAGCACAGTAACATCATGTTAATGGAAAAATGAGATTACTCTAGTCAAAATATGACATCTTACTGGAGGACATGCTGAAGAACTATGTCCATTGCCACAAAGGACCAAACCAAGAATCCAAAAGTTAAGCAGGAGATTGGAAAGTGTGTCACATAAGAGAAAGTGTTTTATCAATGTTAGAATGGGCTGTTTAGAGAGATTAGATAGTCTCTGTCTCTGAACATCAAACACGATGCTGTTTATCCTTATTAATTAAAAATTCAGAAAAGATAGGGACTCCCTAGAATCCCATTGTTAAAAACAGAAATCCACACTCAGCTGTAATCACTATCTCTCATACATCAATAATCCAAGTATGCTTGAATTTCTTTGTTGGCATTGCATTCTTTGAAAACAGTGTAAAACTTTCTTTTCTTCTAGGCATCAAATCAACTGTGCGTATTTTGTTTAAAATCTGTGAATAATTTAGTAGTGTCCTAGATTCACAGGGTGATGTCTCTAACACAAAAATATTTTTTAAATGTACTTTATTTATCAGGAAAGACAGCCTATTAGAGTAATGACTCCATTAATGCACTACTAGAAATATCTAGTTTAGCTTTAAAAATGTGCATTAAAATGGAATGAAGTTTTCTCTGGCAAACTTTTAATGGCAGTTCCATTTTAGAAGGAAAAGAGCCAAATGGAATTCTCCTGTTGGCTTCAAATCTCTCTTGAGTAGTCTCTTTACAGAGTGGGACTTGAGTGTTTTTAAAATAACTTACTGACATTGGAGGGGAATTTGTTAACTGTTGCATAACTTCGGGGGATGATTTGTTGCCTGGTCAGCCTTTGTTAAATGTGTGGAACAGATTGTTAAATCATGCACTAAGTCTCTAGCCAGTCTTTCTGGAGAAACCACATATTAAAATCTAAGTCTAGCATTTGGTCATTATACATCTATAATTAAATACTATGTACCAAGTGTGTTACATATATTACCTCATGCTAAGAACAACCTTGGGCAAGAGGGTACTTTAAGTATACATTTTATAAATGACAAAACCAAAATAAAACAGAATTGTGAAGTTCACCTAGGTAGGTTTATCTGAATGTAAAACCCATGATCAATGCATGAGGCCATTAAAGCTCCTTTTTCATCAGAGAAGCTCACCAGATGCTGATTTATCCAGTTGGCTTGTATGGGTTAATTATTGATGTGCATGCTTAGTGCTTTGAGGTGGCTTACCTTAAGAAGCTGTGATTACCCTAAACTTCATGAAAAATGCAAGCTCAATCATTTAATCAAAAAACAGTCCAAATTTAACCCAACTTAAAGTTCTAATTAGATGCACTCAGTGACTTCACTTAATAAAGGGTCTGCTTTGGCAAGCATGGCTGCCCATTTCCATAAGCAAATACTTTCAAGTCACCTTCTCCCTATATTACCTATGCAGGAAGGGGGCATCAAAAGTTTCACCTCCATGATTGCCTTAGGTGAGAGAGAGATGATGGGGAGGAAGGATAAAGAGCAAGAAGGAATGGTGGTGTGAGGGTAAGGTACAGAGAAGAGAAAAATGAGGAGTTCAGGTATGATCCCTAACCTGATCATGGGTTAGGGCATCCATCCCTTCTCCTGTACCTCTGCACTCTGCTCTGCTTAGGACCTTGTCCTCTTCAATGTCAGAAAGCTTATTCTATAAGATAAAGTGAGCTGCTTGCAATTTATTGCAAGGGTATATTTTAGCAGTGACTTTTGAAAGTACAGAATTCTGTAGCATGATTATCACTCACCCTTTGCCCGGAAGTGGCTGGCTGAAGTTAAGGTTGTGCGCCTTGGCCAATAAAAACTACAAAAGACAGACTAACATGAAGTCAAAAAAATCAAAATAGCTACTTTAGTCCTGTCACTGTTTTAAGACTTCCTTTCTACAATAGAAGGTGACAAGAATCCCTTTAAATGAAACCTAAACAAGATTAACTCTTTCTATAGAGAGAACCTGACCAAAACAATTTGCCCCTTTGAGGATATATGATAAATATGTGCTGCTTTTCAGAGTTGGTTCAGTTGCAGCATCCACTCAGTAACTAGTTATGGTGTGTTAGTCATGTATCAAGTGCTAGACTGAAGGTTGAAGATGCAAAGTAAAATAGGATATTCCTTGTCAGGGAGAGAATTTCTTTTGTAATTGGGAAGAGAAACAATTATAGGACATTGTGCTAAGGGCTATATGATCTCTTTTTGCACCCAAAACTCTTCTGCATGATTTAAATATATTTACTGACCTTTTATGTCGTTGCTATTATTATGTGCATTTTATTGATGGAAAAGCAAAGCAGTAAAGTGATTTATTAAAGTGCTGGAGTTGGGACTCAAACTTAAGCTAACTAGCTCTAGAGTCTGTTTTTATCTCTCAGGGGACCCAGGAAATACTTTTGAGAGATGATGCTTAAACTGAACTCTAAAAGACAAGTTGAATGTAGTCAAAGAAAAAATTCTCAAGGCAAAACACAGCATGAGGAATAAGTTTGTTCAAGCAATCTAGATAACATTTGTAAAAATGTAATTAAAATTAAGTAGGAGGGTCTGGGGTTGTGGCTCAGTGGTAGAGCGCTTGCCTAGCATGTGTGAGGCACTGGGTTCGATTCTCAGCACCACCTTAAATAAATGAATAAAATAAAAGTCTATCAACAATTAAAAAAAAAAAGTAAGTGAGAGATCCAGGAGTGGTAGCACATACCTGTAATCCCAGCAACTGGGGAGGTTGAGGCAGGAGGATCACAAGATCAAGGCCAGCCTTGGCAACTTAGCCTCTGCCTCAAAATAAAAAACAAAAAAGACTGGAAATGTAGCTTAGTGGCAGTATCTAGCCTGTGTAAGACCACGGGTTTCATCCCCAGTACTGGGGGCGGAGGCATATGGGAGAAAAAAAGAGAGGCAGGGAAATTACATTACAGCCAGATTGGGAAGGGTCTGTAAGGGTCTGCTAAAGAGTTTGGATTTTGATCTTACAAATAATAGAGACAGCAAGTCACGTAAGCATCAGTTAGGTAGAGTATAGACTGGTAGATTCTGTCCAAATCATGGGGAAAGTAAAATGTAGAAATTTGATAGACATAGAGACTCAGCGTTCTGATATTTGTTCTGAGTACTGACATAGAAAGAACTGAGAAATGAGGAGACAAAGAAACAGAAGATATAAGGATGGGACAGTATTTAGAAAAGCATTAGCACATTTCATCAAATCTAAGGCACAGTTGATTGTAAGGTGCATGATTGAAGAAACACTTAGAAAAATGTTCCCAATTAAGCACTTTCTATCATAAGATGCATTACAGTTTCACAGATGTTAAAAAGCAGTAAATGCACCTTAGAACATATGAATTTCAGTTTATAATTCAGGTAAAAGTAGATTTAGTCACTGGTGCCAGTTACTGAGTAAATTATAAAATAAATTAATTGAAAAGAAAGTGAATGCTATGCAGAAATACAATGGAGATATTGAGAATAAATAACAGTAGTAATTGAGGGGAATAAAGGATTATGGTTATATGATATTTGGAAAATAAAATCACTGGACTTAGATGTCCCACTGTGTGCAGATGGTAAGGGAGAGAGCTTTCAGGAACCCAATAATGTCTAAGATGGTTTTCTAGGTAAAGTCTCTAAGACTAAAAACACAAAAAGGAGAACAAACATCATGAGTTTGGCTTTTTAAACATGATGAGGTTAAAATAAAGGTAGGATTGTACATGGAGATGCCCAACAGGCAATGGGAATTTAGACCCCAACTTGAAAAAAAGGAGAGGGCTAAATATAATGATTTAGTAAGCATCCAAGTGATGTGGTCAATATACATGTATCTAGATATCTTAAAAAAAAAAAAAGTCTAGCCAAGAAGTCATATTGACTTGAATTAGAGGAAAATATTGGAAGTAAATGAAAGGAAAAGAATTCAAACCATATTGAAAAGACATAATTTCTAGGTCTTGATAACTGATAATCTTAGGGGTTGGGAGAAAAATGTTCCAAAGAAAGATATAGAAAGGTTAAGAAGAACAGTGGTCTCCACATTACCTGTGGTTTTGCTTTTCACAATTTCAGTCACCTCTAGTCAACCATGATTCAAAAATATTAATTGGAAAATTCCAGAAATAAACAGTCTATGAGTTTTAAATTGTATACCATTCTGAATAACAGGATGAAATTTCATGCCATCTCATTTTGTCTTCTCTTTGTCCAGTGTATCTACACTGTATGCACTACCCACCATCACTTAGCCATCTCAGTTTCCAGATCAGCTGTCATGGTATTACAGTGGCTGTGTTCAAGTAACCTGTATAGAGTGGCTTCGTGACACACTGCAGTGTCTACCTCATTCACATCACTTCACAGATAATGTGTATCCTGTTGTCTCACATCATCACAAGAAGGATGAATCTAATACAATATTTTAAGAGAGCACATGCACGTAATTTTGTTACTTTATGTTGTTACCATTGTTCTGTTTTATTATTGTTAATCTCTTACTGTGCCTAATTTATAAATTAAACTTTGTTATAGGATGTATGTATAGGAAAAAAAAGTTTGTATATTTTGGATTCAAACCTATCCATGGTTTCAGGTATCTCTTGGGGGGGTCTTGGAACATATCCCCCATAGATAATGGAGGAACACTGTGTAGAAGTTTGGTTGGAAAAGAGTAAAACTTTCAATTATAGATGTGCTCTGTTGAAAGTACTGCCAGAACATCAAGTGAAAATGACCTAAGAGTAGTTTAAAATGTGGTCTATATTTCTGGAGACAGATCAAACCTGGAGATATAAATTTGAAAGTCATCTATTCAAAGTGAGAGTTGAAACTGTGACATGAAAGATTGCCAAGAGAACAATATAAAAGAATAGTAAAAAAGAAATGATTTAAGGATCAAACATTAAAGTAAGTTATATTTAGCCAGAAGAGGTAGTTCTATCTTGTGTTAAATAAAACTAATAGGAAATGGAAACAGCTATGATATATTGAATGCCAATACATATGAGACATTTTACATCTGATATTTATAATACTTAAAATTAATTGCATGTAGATAATCAAACCTATCTTTTACAAATGAGGAAAATGTGAGAGTTAGTGACTTTTCTAAGGTGACACAACTGAAGCTGAGTTGGGATTTATGCTTATGGCTCTTCCTTGGTAGTCCTTGTGGCCTAATGCACTCCCACCCCTCACCAGGGCCATCTTCCTATAATTTTCGTGTGTTGCTTTCACTTCTTCTTCTTCGTAGACCACTTGTAGCAAACCCACATGTTTACAGAGGACACAATGAAGTCATGCATCTGGGAGAGTTACACAGAGTCTGTCCCAGAGGGTATCTGGAGTTGTATGTTTAACACTGACACCTTTCATTTAACCGTAACTATGTCTTCTTCAATTTACAAAAATTTAGGAAACGTTTTTTAAAAACATATGACTTTGTTCATCTATTCCCATTTCTCCCATTTTAGATTGAAACAAGGTGACAAAGAAATACTTCCCTGCCAAAAGTAAGCAATGATGTAAAGCGATGATAGGATTAGAAGATAATTTAAATTCAGCTGTTTGTATAATAGGAAATAGGACGGTGGCAAAATGGAGAATAAAGCCCCATCTAAGGAGAAAACAACAACCCTTCAAAGTTCTGGGTTGCAAAATCTTCAACTTTTGTAAGGGAAGATGGAAACTGAAAACATTAAGTGAAACCTCCCATTTTTAATGTTTAACTCCCCCTTTAAACACGGTACAGGCTATGGAAAGACTTCAGTGAGTCAAATGCACACTAAATGGTAACATTTCCTCCCTTAATGTGCTTCCACATGACAATCTGTAGTATTGAAGGCATCACTCTGCCTTTTATTCTCCATATATGTATTTACAACTTATTTTAATAAAAATTTTTATTTTTTCACGTTAGCTACCATGATAATCTTACATAGCCAGTATTTGCAGAGTTGCAGCCATTTTGCCTTATGATTAAATACAAAATTTTACTTCCTATTTAATTTTATCTGATTTATTTGGATTCATTATTCTAGATTTTAAGCCATGTTTCCAGTTTTCTATCTCTTTCCACAGCTCCAAGTATAATTGTGTAATTACATATTCCATGCAATACATCCAGTCTGTGTAATGTTTATAGGCATAGTAAATGTTCGTAAGAAATTTTGTCTACTGAGTTCTATACAATTTTAAAAGGTCTCAAGCAGAATTGATTTATCATTAGAAAATTATATTAGCCTTTAAGTGCTATCTCTGCAACATTCTACAAATTTCCCCCGTGTCATCTCTATTTGCCTTTATCACTTCTATGCACGCAGAGGCATGACACACCTGTAAACACATAGGGTATGACTTAAGTGATTTTAGCTACTTGGCTCCTTCTGCCACCATCCAGAATTCTAGCCTTCCAGTCCTCTTCAATAATCCTCTTGATTACAAAATTCCTTGCTGGAAACTATAAATATACCTTTGATCCTAAAGAACATTCTCTTCCTGTTCCTATGCTTAAAAGAACTAATCCATGAATATCAATTTATCTGACTCCACATGATTTTATTTCCAAGAACTACACATGCTGAGGCGTCAGTAATGATGGCAGCTCATGTTTCCTAAGGATTCACTGTGTGCCAGGCATTGTGCCACAGCTTTATGTAAGTCCTGTTCTATATACCTTAACAACAATGCAGAGGGAAAGACTCTTACTCACTTAGCCTTGAATAGCATAGTAGCCTGACAGTAATTGTCAGGGTCAATTTTCCAACAAGTCTGTCCACACCTAGAACTCTGCTCTTAGTTCTTATTCTCTTTCCTAGGCAGGTGATCTGGCCCTACCTTTGATTTAGTTAGATAAATTGCCAATTGGATAGCAGTACCCATAATGACTGAAGAAAAAGCTTTGTGTTTGTTCTATGGACAGCTAAGATTTATTTGGCTGGCATGTATCAAACCCTAAAGTAGAAATTAGATAGTCTACTACTGTGCTTATAATTTTTAACCTTTTTAATTCAAGGAGAAAACTTTTGTGTCTTCAATTTGTTAGGCATGTGATTTACTGCCAAAACATACCTTCATATCTTCATTCGGGTTGTTAGAGTAATACCAAATAAGAAAGAAACCTGGGCTGTGCCATTGTGGTATGAGTTTCTACCTTTTGTCCACCATAACATAGATAACTGATGGCATACATTTCTGTACTACTTTTGTTTTTTATATTTTTTTAGCTATAGATGGACACAATACCTTTACCTATTTGTTTGTTTGTTTATTTATGTGGTGCTGAGGATTGAACCCAGTGCGTCACACATGCTAGGCAAGTGCTCTACCCCTGAGCCACAATCCCAGCCCCTCTGTACCACTTTTATAATCCCACTAACACTCCTAATTTGATATCTTCTTTTTGTTAAAAAAAGGTCACTAGCATAAAATAGAGTAAGCATGATGCTGTCACAAGAACAACATCAAATCAGTTATACTTTTCAAAGGAAATAATTTTAAAATGTGGTTGCTTTTGTATAAGTGATGAATACTGGTGTTCCAAGACACTGTTGTGGAGAACCACTTAGCTTGAAACATTTGTGGAGAATATAATGTCTTCTTTTAAATTCTCTATTGTTCTACTATTAATTCATCTAAACTATATTAATTTCAGTCCTAATTTTTCCATTTGTTTTACAAAAAAAAACACTCACAAGAAGCTACATAGATTTCTCACTAAATTAAAAAGTGTGCATGTATGAATACCAATTAATCATTCACATCAGGTTCAGCTGTCTTAAACTAGAAGCAAATAGAATAAAAGAGCCATGTCTCTTTACCTGCTTCGGAATATGTGCACATGAACACACTAGAGAGAAATCCTTATTAATTATTTTTCTCTGTGGCTACAATCTCTGTGGAGCCCTCTGTTTTGTCTTTGGGATTTTAATGTTTAACTAATTTTTAATACATCAAAATATTAGTTTCTCATGAGAGGGAACATATAAGAGCAGGCATTTGGAGATTGTTGTTTGTTTTGCAAAGTGGATGGATTCAACTTAAATTTATTTTTTAATTGGGTCAAGAAATACTCAAATTTCACATTTAATAAATAAGAAATGATAAAAGCACAAAGGGAAATGGTAATGTAGACAGAACCCTGGTGGACACCTAGTTTTCTGTTGAGGGAGCTTTGTCCTTCTAGTTGAGACTTGGATATCAAATAAATGGCAACTATCTAGAGAAGTGACCTTTCAGCCATCATTATTCTTTTGTAAAGGAGTTGTGCACAAACTTTGATGAGTACAGACAGAGTCATCGTGTACCTGAGTACTTGTGCAAATGGGAGAAGAGCAATTATAGGGTGACATTTTTGCTGCATTTATCTTTGGAAACAATTTTTAACTCTGTGTTTCTATGTCACATGTGGCTGAAGGCTGAAAGTTGTAATTAAAGAGTTAGAAAAAATCTCTGTTGATTAATTATATAGCTTATATGGTATTTAAATAGCCACATTTATTACATATTTGTAGCTTGAGGGGATTCTTCACAAATAAAAGTTTTTATGTGGGCTGGGCATCATCTGAATTCTGTTGTAGTAGTGTCAGGAAGATTTTATTCCATAAAATTAATCCCAAATTCTGATGTTATTTAAGGAGGTTATAGTTGTTGATTTTGTTTAATGGTATGCCATGAAGACTCTATTAAAATGTGTTTGGCTGAAATTTTATCCCTCCAGCCGACACCTAGGAAATTTATCTTGATTGCAATGGAAGATGGCAATTTGGAACAATTATTTATCCTTATAATAACTCAAGAGCTTTTATCATCAAGCACTTGCTATTTGAAGACCTGACTTCCATCTTTAAATAAGTGAATATTAATCTGTTCTTTTTAATCCTTGTAATACCACTTTATCTTTTGCTATTTTGTGAGCTAATGATTAGAAATATTAAATGGGATCTGAATTATCAACTTTTTTCCATTGTTTATATTTATAAATTAAACATTCATGATATAATAAACACTAAAGAACATTTTCTTTTAAAGAATAATATTACAGGAAACTGTCTTTTCTGCTTCAAGCTAAAATCTAATCATTTATCCATGGAATTCATCAAGTTTTCCTTACCTTTACTCAGCTCGACCACCTGCCTTTTACACAAAAACATTGCTGTATATAAAAGCATTACTCTCCTTTGTTTGTAAATGGAAAAGGAAAACCAAAGACTAACCAAAATTGGATGTTGTGCCAGATTTGTAAATTCAAGCTTTCAAGATTTAATAATATAAAATGTGAAATAGTGCCTGTACAATATAAATTTTACCCTTCTATCTCACCTGGAACTTAAGAGTCACTAGACCTGCTTTTACAAATCACCATTTTGATAAAAATAATTTTTAAGAATGCACCTTAGAATTTTGACATAAATATCAGGGTTGTCAGAGTTTGTAAGAAGTTCTACTGGTCATTAATTCTTAAAAGATCAATGCTGGTCAATTCTGCTATAGTAATAGACTGTATCAATGATGCACATAAAAGTTTAATGCAATGCATAGAATAGAAGTCAATAGCTGATTTTAATGGTGGTCACTTATTCTCTGCAGGGAAGATCAAACTCTATACTGACACATATACTACAGAGACTATCTGAGGAACAAACATAATATTCCGATAAAGATTGTTTTAGGAAAAATAAGTGGGGTATTAAATAGTCATCTAGGTCATTTCTTAAAACCAAAATATTATTATTTTATTTTTATGATATGATGTCCTCATAATGGTCCAATAGCATCACAAATAGCCCTAAACCCTACACAATCACATGTTCTTTTAATTTTGGAAATGCATTGACATCAAAATGGGTATAAAAATACCTACCTCCCTGAGTTTTGTGAGGATCAAATGAGATGATGTCTACACATTCATTCCAACTGCTGCACAAATGAGAGTTGGATTCTTGGGGAAGGTACCAGCATGGTGAAAGGCCCCTTGGAGTTAGTTTTTGAAAATTCTGGGTATTGATAGCCATGTTCTCAGAGAAAATCATTTACATTTAGTTGCCCTGGGTCTCACTTTCTATATATAAAATGGGGATACGCATATCTAACACAATTCTGTTTTATAAATAACTTAAAATAAGACAATGATATTGTTTTAAAAACAGTAAAACACAATATAGCATACTTTCTTAAACTCCTGACCCACTGCTCATGTCTAACTGCTACCTAACATTAGCTCCTACGGATGAATCACTAACAAAGAATAAGCACATCTCTCTATAACATTTTTATTTTAAATTTACATTTAAAATTTTTCTAATATACTCACTGGGGAGATATGAGACAGTATTTGTTTGGTTCAGAAATAACATGACTGCATTGAAAAAGATGTTTTAAACTAAAGCTTTTGTCCTCCGAAATATTCACATTTGGATATAGTTATGTTGTTTGAAGATACACAAGGATGTGACTTTAAGGTCGCAACTAGCTATTGTGTTCTAAATGTGTATAAGATAAATGAGATAAGAGACTAATTATTTATAGGTTTGCCTTAATTAGCAGATAACATTTTCTATTTTAACGAGGCCTTAGCGATAATAATCAACAGTCAAGTTTCTAAATAGCTTTTCCATATCCTTTTGGGCCATTAGCTCCCTCATCTTTAAAGTTTTCAATATTCTTTTCAAGGCATCTGGAATACTTGAGCAGCAATTTTCCCTGTTTGCAGCAATCACCAGTTGAATGCTTTTGTGAATAGGAAATTAAATGGGTTTTCAACAATGTAGATACTTTTAAATGAGAGTCCCAATGAAATTATGGATGAATCAAGGGACAGCAGGAAGTCTGTGATTTTTCTCCATTTGCAAATGTCTTTCTAAAAAATTCCCTTAGAACTACAGATATTAACCCACTGATGCCAGTGCCTCATTTTTTTAGGTAATTCCTGTTCTCTTTTTTTTTTAATGGCTCCAAAAATTCACACCAGAACAGTAATAAAGCAGCAGTCAACTGCACTTACCAAATTTTATAAAGTATACTAAATGCACTTCTGAGCAGTGGAGGATTCCTACAAAATGTATATGTCACTGAGTTCCAGAAATAGAAAGTAGAAATGGTATGAAGAATAGAGAATATAAGAACACATGCAGAAAAAAATAGAAATATAGACAATCCTCTTTGCTATTTGCTAATTACCACATGAATCCGTGAGCAGAATGATTTAGAGAAGGTTTAGTGAATGTCATAAGGCAAACAGAATTTTAAAGCCTTCTCAGGAGGAAGATGGAATCAATGAAGGTTTCAGATTCACTTGCAAAAGCTGAAAGCAGTTTTGACCTTTGTGACCAATTCTAGCTGCAGCTAGATTTGAAAGGGCACCAATGGGATTTGCCACATATACTACTTAAAAGGAAAATGGTACAAGCAGAACAATTTTTAGGAAAGATGATTTTATTGCTACTGTCAGTAAAGGTTTTGGTTTTTTGTTTGTTTGTTTGTTTGTTTTCAGTAAAGATTTAATCAGCCAAAAACATTACATGATTTTCCAGAAAAGGGGTTGGGTTAGAACGATGGATTTTGGAGATGGACCTCCTGGGTTTAGATCTTGATTATACTCCTTGCTAGCTGTGCATCAGAAAGAAATATTTAGTCTCTCAAACCCCAGTCTCCTTACCTGTAAGAGGGGTATAAAAATAACGTATCCCTCCCTGTTTTAATGGGAGGATTAAATGATAGTATATTGAGAAAGCTCTTAGAGTATCCAGTATATTATAAATAGTAGTTATTGTTAGAATTTCTAGACCTTCACAAATCACTTATTTTAAGGTATCTTGGTTTTTACTAGTATAATCATGCAAATCTATACCTCTTTTATTACTAGTGTCAGTAATAATTGAAACATTTGAAACTGAAAAATTCAAAATGAATTATTCAAGTGCCTAGGAATTTCTAAACAGAGATATAAACACTTAAATATACAATAGTGTTTCAATTCTTTAGAGTTTTACAACTACTACTCATAGAGGGATTCTAAATGTTTTGAACTAGGTACTTAAAATTCTCATATTCTGAATTTTCTTTAGAACATAAAATGTAAACATTTGATAACTTTCAGTATACTGGGACTTCATTCTATAAATGCTTCAATTTTTTTAAAGTGGCAAAAAACTATTGAAATAAAGAAAAAATCATTCTGAAAAAATATCTGGGTGAGGTTAAGGTAACTTTAATGTCTATTTAAAAACAGTCTTGATAATTGGAAAATATGAAATCTTTCTGAGCTTTGGGCTGTTATTGCTGGTTTTGTTATATTATTGGTTTGGTTCTCTCTTAGAACTTTTTTCTAGAGAACAGGTTAGTTGTGCAGGAACAAGCTGATATTATGGTATTTTTATAATGTTCTGAATTAAATTTATAAGCTAAAAATATTTATGTAATTTGTAAAATTTGTCCATTTTCTAGTGAATTATAGTTCTCCATTTATAATCAGTTTTGTTATGAAACTTCCATGAACTATCTCATTATTCTGCAATTCTCTTCGTTAGTTTTACAGAATAATAAATTTTCTCTTGAAAATAACGTGATTATTTGACAATAAAGCAGGGTTTCAAATTCTATATGCCTTTCTCATATTAGTGTCATACTTCTGTGAATTTTGTTCATGATGTTACTACATGTCATTCAGATCAATCAGAGTCCTCCCTTCAGGGAGAAAAAAAGGGGGGATAATTTCACATCTAGTATGAAAGATTCTCAAGGAGGATAGGCCATGGAGGTCTAGATTTTAGGGGACTGCTTAATAGCATCTCTATTCACTCCAGTGTCCAGAACCAATTGAGATCTAAACTACAAAATCAAGTTGCTATAGATCAAATAGTACATTATTTGCACAGTAGCTGGAGCAATTTAATTGTATTATAGACTTAAATGGGTAACCCCACTGTGGTTCTTGGAGTGGAGCTGATCATTCAAATCTCCAGTGTTCCCATACAAGGGCAGATGGTGCCCCGTGAGCTCACTGTATATCCATTAGGGCAACATACAGCCTCTATGCAGGATAGTAAGAGCCCCAAGGCCCTGGACCCAACTCGATGGGTCAGGCATTGCTCTGCTGCAGAGGATGGATGGAAGAAAGTAGCCATAAAGATAGAAGTATCACTCCCTTATTTTGTCTTCTAGCGAGTGCAATGGAAATTTCCCCTTCACTTGGTTGGAATATGATAAGTGAAAATAAGTATTCCCATCCTACATTACACAACAGGCATGCTGTTCAAAGAAAGAAGATCCCAGATGGTTGGAAAGATCAGGAGATAACTTCAGAGAGGAGAAAGTATCTAAGATAGCCTTAAAGGATGAATATAAATTAAGAGAGGCAAGATAAAAGAACAGGACTACCATAAGGACCCTGGTACAGAGTCCAGGAGAAATAACTAGATGATTTCAAAGCATTGAAGAGGACCCAGTTGACACTGGAGTACATTTTTAATGAACTTAGAATGATTTCGGGATTCAGTAATATTTAAGAGGCAAGAATTAGGTAGACATAAGGTGTTTATGATTAGAAAGCATGTGTCATGTATATTTAAGTGGATCTGGCATTCTATGAAAATAATGTATCATTACAGTAGATGCCGCAGGGTTCTGGCTCACTTGCTGGACAAATGAAACTGGTAGCTGAGTTAAACGAGGAAGAACAGAGAAAGAGGAAAACAGTAAACAAATTTCTAGGGGAAAGTAGAAAATAGAAGGCCATAAGGAGGGAAATTATAGAATATATTATGGAAAGCAGAGCAAAGGCCAGAGATAAAACCCAAATTATATTATGAAAATCATTAGAATCAAAGAAATAAATGAATTTTAAGGGCCAAATGGAGAGGGGCCTTCAGTGAATGCTGAAGGCAGAGAGGATGTTGGCAGAGTTCAGTATAAGCCAGTGGAGGAAGATGGACAACCAACCTAGAAGATATTGGTGACCATGTTGAAACATTTTATAGCATAAGGATAGAAAAAGCAAGTGGTTTAAGTAGGTGTCAGTGGTTAATGATCTAGAAATAGTATTGAGTGACAATATGCTGACCTGTTCTCCTGGACTTTAGGGAAATAGGCTAGGAGGCATCAGGGGGAGATCAGGTTCCAGTTAATAAAAGCTGGAAAGAGTTTTAAAGAAAGATTTGAAGATGTATTACAATGAGCAATAAAATGCAAGCAGTCGATAATGTCTGATGTATAAGATGCCAATAAGATAATGGTCAGAATATAGGTGGCTTGGGAAACAAGAAAAATCTTGATAGGATAAAGGAGCTGGGAAGGATCAAGAACAAGGATGAAGAAAACAATGGTTTGAAGTAGAAGCTCCAGGGAACGGTTGGCAGTACAGAAGGTAGCATAATTTAATCATTTTCATTCCTTCAAAATGCTATTACCAAGTCATTTTGGGATGTTGAAAAATTATATTCCTTCAACACTTTATAATTAGGAACAGGAATTGGCATCATCTTATTGGAGCTTGCTGCTAACAATGTGGGAGTTTTTAGAGACAGATACAAAGTCTTGCCAGCACACTGTAACACAGTCACAATGCCATCCAGTGGTCAGTTTGGTTACTTGACAGGTGCTTTCCATTTCTCTTCAAAAATATCTTTTATAGTGAACGGTCATCCCATTTTGAACAAGCTTCTATGAAAAGTGTTTTATTGTATCTTCAAAAATTACATAGAGGGGATTTGATTTTCTATTCACATCTAAGCTAATGGAGTTACATCCAGCTTGTTTTCTATATGTGTTATGCTCTGAGAAAACATGATTTAGCCTGTCCTCTATCGAAATTAATGCAATAAGGAACCATGAAATAATGGGACTTACACTGTATTCAATTTCAGCTCTAATAGAAACACAATGGAAAATAGCATCTGCGACACAGGCTCGGTTGATCAGAGGAAAGTAATGGATATTTGTTACTGGGATTTTATTGGTGCTCTGGGTTTTATCCTTCACAGTATGCTCATCAATATAGGAATAATGTAATAAATACTTTTAAGTTGACTTATTTAGTCTCAGTTTGTCTGTAAGGTCATGTGGTCAGACTTAGCTGGGAGACTTTAATTTGGCTTCTGACAAAATGGGATGAATCAAGTTACCATTGGCAGGGACCTTTCTAAAACTTTTATACAAGCATAGTTCACAAGTTTATTGTACATCCCTTTTAAAAGTATATTTACAAATAATTTTATAGATGTTCTATTTAGGACACTCAAACCTTTAGCAATGAGATTTTCCATTTCTTCCCCAAATCATCAATTGAATCTCCATGGTAAATTATGTGTCAGCTACTTAATTATTTTTTTTAATGAAGCAAAGGCAGAAGTAGAGTCAATTTTGCTGTCTTTATCATCCTTTATATGTGGCATCACTGAACACTTTGTCTATGTGGAACCCATGAGGAACCTCAGTTTACCCTGTATTCAAATGCATAAATATGTTTGGAACCACCATAGAATACTGTACTGTAGTATTGCTTCTTAAGACCTAGAGGGGTAGTGTCACCACATTCCACAATGTTAAACTGATGCAGTATTTAATTTTCATTTGAAAATGACTGGAGCCATGTGTCATTCAATTATGTTCTTAGTATATTTAAATTTGTTCTTAGTATATTTAAATTCACTTCAGGAAATGCAGAGATTATTTCAAAAAGATGGCATCAATGCCAAGGATGTCAGTGTCTGCAGATTTTCAGGGGTACTGGAGCAAGAGATCAAGTGCTACCCAGAGAGAGTAACAAATCTAAAGATGATGATCATGACAGAAACACTTCATCATTCACATGACTTGCATTTCATCTTAACTCCTGTGGTCAAACACTCCAATTGATATTAATTTATCAAAGTTAAATTAATGCTGTATTTATAATCTGTTTCATGCAATGCATTTTCACTGTTTTTATTATTGCATTTTACATGTTTTTTAAATTTACATTTTGAAAATTTGACACTTACAAAAATAGTTGAAACTACAATGAACACAAATATACTTTGGCTTATGTCAAATGGTAACTTCACCATTTTTGCTTTATCTAGCTATACATATTTTTGGCTAAACTATATGAAAATAAGTTGTAGGAACTTCACTTCTTACATACATCAATATGTATCTCCTAAGAAAAAGAACTCTTCCTACATAAACACAATCCCAGTATCACACCCAGAAATTGAACATCATATTAGTGTCAAATAAAATGCTTAAATTTAAATTTCCTCATTGTCAAAAAGTTTCTTGACTACTCCAAGTACAAGTATGTTTCTACTCTTATAATCAATACTCTGCTCCCCAGATATGTTTTATCCAGTGTTTATAGCATCAACTGACGCTTATCTGAACCACTTATTATAATGGATATTGTGAAATGGTGATTTCACAATTCTCTTTCTTATTTTACGTTTTGAGACTGACTTCTACAGCAAGCAAGAATGATTTCTTCCTTTTATTTAATAATATCCACCATAAGTTCATAGATGCCTTTTTATATTTTTTTATCATGATCATCATTGTTTTCCTTTTTTGTGCTCCATTGTCTCATTTGGCGAGTGGAAGACCTCAAAAACAAGCCCCTTGTTCTTTCTGACAAATCCCCAGTATATTATGGGCATATCCTTACTTATACAATAAGGTACTTGCACCTTCCATGTCCCAGACTTAAAAACAAAAGTGCTGTTTTTGTTTTGGTTTTTCCTATGGAGAATGTTATTTGTAAATCAAAATTAGTTTATTTTCTCTGAAATATTATTCTTCTAGGCTCTTTGGGTGGACAGAGCCAGATGTTTTTAAGTAATGATTTCTTAGTTAAAAATCCAAGTCAAATACACACAACATGATTTCCCCCTCAACATTCTCCCATCCCATCTGTGTCTCCCAGACCTACTGTGAATACAATGGTCCCCAACAACATCAATATGTTTTGCCATTTATTCTATCCTACAATGCATAAAGTATGTTTTCAGAATTAGCACACCAATAGCAATACTAACAATAAACCTACTTTGTCAAGTTTAAGATTTTTTTAACTATTTGCTTTGTCCTTAGACTATGTACCACCAACTCACTCTGCATAAGTCCATAGAGAGGCCCTTTATTATTTTTCATGTCTGTATAGTGCTCAACTGATCTCTGTACTTTCACATCTAGAATTTTTGTTCACCGTCTCCCAATATATTATGTCACAATAATTTGCTTTGTGCGTGTTATTTTATATTGTTAAAGGTGTATTTGTATTTATATTGTCTTCAGGGTAAATTTCTAGAATTGAGATTACAGATATGAGGATTATCAAAGATACACGTAATTATTAATTATTGACACATTCTCCTCTGTTGACATCATACCATTATGTTCCAACCATTGTACTTCTTAAAATAACCACATCACTACTGATCTACAAAAATATTAACAATATTAATTACTTACTATTAAGCAATAACAGCCTTTAGTAGAAGAAATGTAGAGATAAAAATTTCATACACACTCATTTTCTGATTCCAAACTCAGATTTAAATTTGGCAGCATATGCCATTGTTGAAACAGAGCAGGACTGTAGGCTAGACACACGGAATATGTTGAAGCTTCAGTATTTATGATTGCATTTCTCTTAGACTAATTAAAATATAAAATATGACATAATTACTACAATGGAAATTAGAGTAGCAAGAAATCTCAAAGACTTATCTTTATGAATCGTGTTAGCAGAAAGCAAACTGCTAACATATAAAAACGATTGAACGCATGCATATTCCGTTTGTTTTTTTTCCCCCAGGACCAGGGATTGAACCCAAAGCTTTGTATGCTGAAATCTACCATTGAGTTACTTTCCAAGCCCCCTTTTTCCTCATTTTAAGATAGTGTCTTATGCTAAATTGGCCAGGCTGGCCTCAAACTTGTGATCCTCCTGCCTTAGCTTCCCAAGTAGCTGGGGATTACAAGTGTGTACCATGCATCCAGCTCCCCATCTTAACCTCTTAGGTTTCTTAGATTTGACTCTATATAGTTCATATGCTATTCTCAAGATATAATCTCCTTTCCCTTTGATTTTCTTCTAGGACTCTCATTGCTTTTCATATAAACCTCATACCGTTCTAGAGTTCGAATGTTTCTGCTTAACCATTTCCTAGGATCCCACAATCTAACTTCTTTGCTTCCATTGTTAAGTCACTAATGGTAATAGAGCTTCATTTGATATATGTCACTTTCTGATATAACCAGGTCTTTGTAGTAATTATTCAGAATGAGGACAAAATGTATTATGTGCTTTTAGTCAGGAATTTAGGAAATATTTAATCACACATCCATTCCTTAAGTCAATGAGTATTGTGCACTGATTATGTGCAAGTCAGTCTTCTGGGCCTTAAGGATTTAAGCCAGACAAAATGTCTGTTGCCTGGAGCATGTACATTTCATCTGAATGAATTAAACTTGGTAGGATGTTAGAATACATGTAGCTTACATCTTTCTTTACCTGCAGTGGTGTTACTACTAAATAGGATCCATACTAGCTTTCAGTAAACACATAAATTGGACAGATAAGAAGATATTTGTCTTCTATAAAGAGGAACTGACTCATACTGGGCAATATTATCCCTTAACAAGTAATATTGTCCTAGAGGATGTTTGGTAATATGTAAAGGTATTTTTAACTGCCACATCTCAAGGTGAGGGGTGCTACTGGCATTTAGCAATGCTGTTAAACATCTACAAGGTACAAGAGTCACCTCCCGAGCAAACAAAAAACTGCTCCATAATGTCAACAGAACTCAGACATTAGTATCTGAGTGTGAATTTCTATGGCAGAGAAATGTGGCTTAATCCTTGGATTCGCTCTTAGCAGAGAAGTGTAGACCATATTTCTTCCACAGCCTCTTTTCTACCTCTGACCATCTCTTTTCAAACCTCAGATCTTTTTGTTCCATAGGTTAACTGTTCAGTTGAGATCCATACCTTCTTTTTTTTTCTTTTCTTTTTTTTCCTGGTCTGTGTTCAAGGGTAAAACAATGCTTACTAAAGTTTCTGAGCAAGCACTAATGTAGTAAGTTCTGTGCCTGCTGGGCATAATTATAGGGAACAACTTTGTTTTTAAAATCTCATAACAAGAAGTACAAGCACAATCCACAAATTACAACTCTTTCCCGGTGTGTTTGTGCCCTCAGTAGCTCACAGCAGGGTCACAGCTCAGTCTCTGCCAGCTCCCATACTTTAGCCACCTTCCTGAAATTTCAAAAGCAACAAACCTCCCACAGTGAGGAAATAGTCTACATTTCCTACATGGATCAGTATTTTTTTCATACTATGTTCTCTTGCTATGAAATAGACAATAAATTATTTAAATCATTGATATGAGGAAATTAGTCATATTAATCATTATTCATATTATATATTTCATCTGATGGAAAACTCACAGGGATATTGGTCCAGAATTCACTCATGTATTACTTTTCTTTTAAATGATGAGGAAATGTAGGTTGTAATTTCATTGTTATATTCATAGCACTGTATGTCCACCTATGAACTAAGTGACTTAAGACTCAAGTGGTAGAACTCCAAATGGGATTTTTACTCTTACTACTATTAGATAAATGATTTGACATTTCAAAGGCTTAATTTAGTAATACATTGAATAAATGATTTTACCTAGTATCTGTTATGAATATCTTGGGGTTGAGTTTAGTATCACTAGTTTCTGGCTGTATGAATATATCAGGAAGTCACCCCACCATTTAGAAAGATTATAATGAGGCAAGATTAATATGGGCATTATATTTGCCATTGATGTTGTCACCATAAGATGTTTATCTTGAATGTATCTTCCAAAGACAAGGCTGAAAATAACCCTAAATTTATTAATACATGATATCCAGTGTTCAGGATTTCTTTCCTTCTTTTTTTTCTTTTCTTTTCTTTTCTTTTTTTTTTTGTACCAGGGATTGAACTCAAGAGTACTCAACCACTGAGCCACATCCCCAGCCCTATTTTGTGTTTTGTTTTGTTTTTTATTTACAGACAGGGTCTCACTGAGTTGCTTAGTGCCTTGACGTTGCTGAGGCTGGCTTTGAACTTGGTGACTCTCCTCTCTCAGCCTCCCAAAGTGCTGGAATTAATTGGTCAAAATTAGAAGTGTTTTAAAACTGTTTCAGTTCTTTTTCCAGGTAAAATAATTATATCTAGGCATAGAAGTATAGCAGTTGAAATGTAATTTGTGCCCCAATGGTTCTTGTTATTATCTTTTTTAATATGCACGTTCTAAGTATTTTAGATTCACTGGGAAACTACTAATAATTTTAAAAGGACAATTTCTCTTAACTGGTGATTGTTAAACATTTTCTCTGAGAATATTTCTGTCTTCAGATTCCTCCTTTCCTGCCGTAAAACTACATGAGCTATTCACTACCAAACAGAAATGTCACCTACCCAAAATGAAGTATCAAGAGCTATTCTCTCCACTATGAGCTACCATCTTGATCTGCAGCTACTAATCCTAAAGAGCCACTGATCACACTACCAAGTGAACTTGGACATTAGTTTCTGAGTCTGTGAATTTCTAATGCCCTGTGCTTTCAAGAGTCAATCTACAATGCTTATGAAGAGTCAGCCACCCACTTAAATGACAAGTAATAGGTGTTGAAGGAATACTAAAATGAAATTAAATGCCTCTTCATTTATCCTTCACCTATCCACTTGTACCTCAATTTATTCAGACCATTTTCTAGGAAATCCTGTTGCTTATGTTAAGATCTCTACCTTTATCAGGTACCTATAAGGTTGAATATACATGGGAGTAATTCTAATGTGATATTTTACAGAAAAACCATCCAACCTTTCCATCATCCCTTCTGTGTTAGATTTCTTCAAAGCTCCCAATAATAACTATTTAACTATAACTTGTTATATAGGTTTGCAATGACATCTTTATGGGAGATAAAAGATAAACATGTGAAAAAACCAATAAATTATAGCAAATTATTCTAGTATCAGCTATCTATGAGTATTATGGACTAAAGATGTCAAAGGGTAGTATATAGAAAAACTTTCTTAAAATGAACGTGAATATATGCCATTTACATCTAAACAAGAAATTGGCTACTTAATGATTAGATATCTTAAAGTAAAATTAATGTCCATGAGAAAAATCTGAGGCTTGTTCTTATCTTTAAAAATCTTCAACATTTGGCCAATAAAAAGTTAAATGAAATCCTGTGGCAGATCAGAGATTGAAGTGTTTTATCTTCTGACATTTTAGCCCTCAGAGTTCATTTTGCGATAACAGCATTTTTTTAATCTTATCTTTCTTTGTTCAGTAAGTTCCTCCCACCTCACTTTCTCTGCAACCACAGGATTTTCTTTATGCTATAGGGTTCTCTCATAATCACATCTTCTAAAGTTCTCCTCTTGTCTATCTTGGTATGCCATTTTTCCAGCATCCCCTGGATTCTACTTATTTTATAAAGATGTGATATAAAATTCATTTGCTTACTTTGTCAATTCTAGACATTCAAACGTTGTCTTACTGATTCCACCTCCCATACACAATACCTACAGTTCAGATCCTGTTCATATTTGTTGCACAAGAACCATTTCTCTGTAGAAACATTCTTCGACTATGGCAGGAATGGAGGAAAGCTGAGTTCCAGTCCTGCATTGTTTAGCACTTTCTTTCCTCAGATGTAGAATGGGAAGATTGAAAGTGATTCGTTCCTTTGCCCATAACATTATTATGAAATGTGTGTGTGTTAATTTTTGTACACCTTAATTACCCTTCTCAGGTCAAGGGAAAAAATGGAACTTCTGCAACTTGTCTTTGAGAGAAAGGAAGTAATTTTATTCATGATGTCTATTTCAGTAAAAATATTTCTGAGAGGCTAAATGATTGGATTCAATGTCCAATAAGTAGTACTGCTAGAAGCAGACTCCCAGCCCCATGATGTCCTACACCAAATATTAGCTGCAGGATCTCATTCCTCATACTAGATTTCTCCTAAACTTGTAATTTGTTATCTCCTAAAGTAGTAGACAATTAAGGCCTGAGATTCATTTTCCTTGTGAATGAATAATTAGCAAATGTCAATTTCATGTATTTTCATTCTGTGCAAAAGACAAAAAATAATCATGTTAAAATACTAAACAGGCACTTTGGCTGTTATAATACACCTATTCCTGGAGATGATAAACATAAATACTATTTGCTTCCTTAAAAGATCATCTAATCTGGTCTCATTAAAAAGTTTACTTAACATTTATTTTCTCTGTAGATAACTTCAGGAATATTTTGCTAATTAGATACAAGAAACATAGTCTCCTTATCTAAACACTATTTACCCATGCTTTGAGGTTTTTATTGTTTTGGTTTTTTTTTCAAAACCCCCTTGCAACACAAGGTATCTCAAACCCCAAGCTGCTGCCATCTGGCTCGTTTTACGTAACTCTCTAAGCCCATACAAGTGGCAATATACCAGTGAAGAATAAAAAAATATGTGTTGGATGGAGCCCAGGAACTATGCCCAAAATAGCTTTTTAAAAGTCATTGAGCATAACAGTGGGAATAACAGGGAGGTCGTAGCAGCAGCTGTTCGGGAGCCCTGGCATAATTCCCCCCTCAGCATGCCCCAGGTACAGTCCAGAAAGCAGTGCTCTTAGCGCCTCCACCTTCTCCTTGAGTTTTTAGGTGTATCACTTGCATCTCAACAGCAGACAAGCACCTGGGATTCGATTCCTGCTGGATTTCGTTAATTTGGGTAATTTCCCAATTGCCACAGTGAGAGCCATTCCCCAGGTTGAGTGAATGTCTTTAATATTTCATTGCATATTCTTGTTTCACCTCACATTATTTTTAGTTTCTAATGGAGAGAGCAGATAAGGCTTCATAAAAGATTACTTGGAGCCCTAGAAATAGCTTTCTTACTGTTCTCGTAGAATTTTTTTTCTTCTTTTCCTGAGAGGGCAGAAAAGAATTTCCTTCAAGGAAAGCATATTTGGTAGTGAGCAAAAGGGAAGCTTTATAAGACCACAAGAATCTTCCTGATACATGAAAATGTCTCATTTACTGGTGGTTGTTTCTTATCTTTGTATTTTTCCCTGACATGAAATGATTTTACATATTTATGGCGTACAGTGTGACATTCTGATACATTTACATAATGTACAGTGATCACATCAGGGTAATTCGTATATCCATAACCTCACACATTTATCATTTCTTTGTATTGGGAGAATTCACGATTCTCTCCACTAGCTGTTTTGAAATATACAATCAAATGTTGTCAACCATATTTACCATACTGTGCTGTCAAACACTGAAACTGTTCCTCCTATCTAACTGTATTTTGATACCCATTAGCCATTCCATCTCCATCCCTTTTCCCTTCCACACTTTCCAGCCTCTGGTAGCCACTATTCTACTCTATTCTTCTATGAAATCAACATTTTTTTAGCCTCGTGGAAGTCAGAACATGCAGTATTTGTCTTTCTGTGCCTGATTTATTTTGCCTAACATATTGTCCCCCAGTTCCATCCATGTTTGTACAATTAATAGAATTTTGTTCTTTTTAATGACTGAATAATACTCAATTGTGTACATTTGGCACATTTTCTTTATGCATTCATCCATTGTTGGACACCTAGGCTGAATCCATGCCTTTGCTATTATGAATAGTGCTGCAAAATAGCAAAGGAGTCTAGATATCTCTGGCATACTGATTTCCTTTTCTTTGGATCTATACTCAGGAGTGGGATTGCTGGGTCATGTGGTAGTTCTGTTTCTAGTCTTTTCAGGACCCTCCATACTACTTTCCAAAATGACTATACTAATATACATTTTGAAAAAGTTTATAAGAATTACCCTTTCTCCACAGCCTCCCAGCAATTTTTTTCCCTCTGTTTGATAGGTAATAGTAATTCTAACTGGAATGAGATAATATTTCATTGTCATTTTAATTTGCATTTCCTTGATGATTAGTGATGCGGAGCATTTTTTGTATACTTGTTGGCCATTTGTATATCTTCTGAGAAGATCATTTGCCCATTTTTTAAATTGAATTATTTGGGTTTTATTTGTTTTGTTTTTGTTTGTTTTTGTCTCTCCTCATTTTTATTTTTAAAGAGAGTGCCATGTATTATTGAGATATCAAGACACCTCAGAAAAGACACCAGGCATACATACACAGCACAGTTTACTCTTTTTCAGTTCCAAATAATTTATTTACCGGTAGTGTCTTGTAAGTTTTATACTTTGCTGTCTTTAAAAGAATTTTCTCTTCCATTTTCCTTATTAATTCAGAGATTTTTATAAAATTGTACAGCAGGTAACATAGTGAAAAGCCCAACATACCTGAATATATTTTTAGAATGGAGACATTCAGCAAATGACAGATTTTTTTCCCCATTTTAGGCCTTATGAAAAATGGATATGGAGCTTATAAAAAATGTATCTGGAACATCTGAGTGCAAGATTTTTGATTGGGTTTTAGAATTCAGATCTATGATTTAGAAGCAATTTCTTCCTGTCTGAAAGTGGCCATGCAAAATTGATTCAAAGGTGAAAGCAAGGGTGTAATTTGGATTTTGAACCCTTTACTCTAGACTTAGATTGTTTTCACTTCTGTTGACTTTCTTTATTTTTGTTTGTCCTAATGGAGGGGAAAGCACATGTTTTCACGGCTCTTTTACCGGGGTTGACAGTAAGCAAAGCTGTGAATACAGCTTTATCTTTTTTTGTGCCATTGATCCTTTTAGTTCCACATCTTCTAATGTGCACCCAGTGTGACTTCCTAGCTAACACTCTTTTTCTATCTTTCACTCATGATAGAAGGATCTTAATTCTTATGTTTGCTATATGGCTCCAATATAGAATTTGCTTTTTTTGCTCCCCACCAAAAAAAAAAAAAAAGAAAGAAAAAGTAGTCAGAAAAATAAATAACCAACTGAAATATATGATTCCTTATGGTAGAAATCCAAGTAAAAGTCTGGCGAATATGGATTGGATATCTAGGAGAAGTGACTAAAACATTTTCAAATCTATGAAAATGCACTGAGGAATGTAAGTCCCACATTACTATTCTTATGAAAACCAGAAATTTGAGTATCAAATCACTAACCCATTTATAGTATCTTGATCCCAGCCTCTAAAAGTAGTTCTCTCTCAGTGGGACTTCTTATGTGGTATATCAACTTCCACCTTGTAATTTTTATCACTGCTAATGGAATAAAAGCTAATTGTGTAACAAGACCCTAGAACCCTATCTAGCTTTCTGATCTGGGGAAGCAACTGTGCCTTTTTAATGTGATTTTCTTCCTCTAAAATTAGGAAGCTCAAGTCTATTTTTAAAAAATGGCTCTGCAATAAGCTTGGGTTTGAATTTGGATCGTACCACTGTACTAGCCCTGAAGTCTTACATAAGCTATTGAATGTGTCTACTCTTCTGTTTCCTCTTTTATAAAAGGGAAGTCATTACAGTCCTTGCTATGGAAGAAATTATATCAAAGGGGGCAAGCACATGGTTTGTTTTTGATCATTTTTAACTATTATTTGGTTCTGAGAGCCATGTTCACGTTATCACAAATACATTAAGCAGTTGGCATAACATAAAACTATAATAACTGGCATTTATATCTATACATCAAACATCGATTACATCCTTCATTTGTTAGTATTGTTTAATCCTTACCATAAGGCAGCTTGTAGAAGATACAATCATCCTTGGTTTACCCCTGAAAAATCACAGTCACAACTAAAAACAATGCTAGAGGAGGTTTCCAGAGGCAAGCAGGTGGCTGGGGATGTGACTCAGTGGTACAGCACTTGCCTGGTACACACAAGGCCCTGAGTTCCATCCTAGCACCACAGGGCATGGTAGTGGGGAGCTGTTATAAAGGTAAGCAGGCTTTTTCTCCAGAGTTCACTCTTTGAATCTCTGTGCTCAGTGGCCCGCCACACTATAGTATTTTGCCTTCCATCTAGATGACAAATACATGATTAAATGCAGCACTAGATCAGAATAAAAATCAACCTAGGCCTCTTTCTTGAATCATTTTTATTATTCATATCTGAATTAGATTACTTTCTTTCCAAACTTGCCAGTGAACTTTGGAACACAAGTGTTAATGTATTTTGTTGTTGTTCTTCTTCAATACAGTCAAAGAGAGAATTTTCAAACCACATCTTGTTATTCTCCTACCCCTCTTTCCTAGCAAAATCAAATGTGAAGGATCAAGATTCTCCAGATGCTTAAAAACTTGTTTAGGCTTATCCTGGAATTCACTTTTTACTGAATAAAATTGGTTTAGAAAGGCCTGGAAGAGCACCATGGAAGAAACTGCATTAAAACACATATTCACACATATCTTCATTTTAAATGTAATAAACCAGAGCTTTGACCTCATTGCTTTCCATAGCTGGTGAAAATTAATGACATTTGAAATCGACACATTTCAATCCCCATGTTATCATCAGAGTGCAGTACTTCACAACACGAGAGGAAAAATCAGTTTCATTCTTCCAGATTAATGCTCTTCTTTCATAGAAATGACTTTCAGCTATTTTAGACTATATGCCCTTCATT
>PVHX01022320.1:0-27915 GCA_004024805.1 Geosciurus inauris | reverse complement strand
AAGAGAATAAAATTATGGCATTTGCAGGCAAATGGATGGAATTGGAAAGCATTATGCTAAGTGAAGTAAGCCAATCCCAAAAAACCAAATGCCGAATGGTCTCTCTGATTAGTGGATGCTGATGAATAAGGGAGGTGGGAATGGGAAACATAAGAGAAATAGAGAAACACTGGACGCGACATGGGGGAGGCGGGGGGCACGAAAGGCGAATGGGTATGATAAAAGTAAAGATGGTTGATAAAAAAAAATATATATATATACTGTTCATTGAAAGTGAATATAAAGGTGTTTAATATGAAGAATTTAATCTGCTTATAATTTTGTGCAGTTAGAAAAATTATGATTGTAACAATTTTTTTCTAATTGCCTCAACAAATGTTTTCAGTGCACAGTGTGTACAGCTTCTGAAAATTTGTTTTTTTCTGTTATGTTTGATAACATGTATTAAAATGCAATTTTTGAGAAAAAAAAACAAAAACAAAACCAAAAACAATTGGTGTAACTTTATCTGGTTTGCAACCAGAGAAATGGAAAAACTGAGCTCTATATATGTGCTATGACTTGAAATGCAATCAAATAAACTAATAAAAAATTAGTTTCTTTTAAAATACATCCACTGTGTTTCCAGTCTTCTCACACATCCCAAAGTTCTTTTGTCAATATTCTGTATTAAAATTCCTCAAAATTCCTCTTCATGACCTGGTCCAAGATCTTCCTGTCCTTCTACCTTCACAAAACTCCCCCAAACCAGCCTGCAAATCTTTGGTGGTTGGAAGTAGGGAAGAAACAGAAAATCTAGATCTTTAGGAATAAGGATGCTGGGAAAAGTGGGGATATTAATACATGAAATGGAAGTTTATAGCAATAAGATACCAACAAAAGTTTGTTGAGAGTCAGAGATTATAACTGATGACATCAAGGGGAATTCATAAAGAAGGTAGAATTGAGCTGTGCTGTAAAGGATGAGCAGAATTTATCCTGACCATGTGAATGGGAAGGAAATTTGAGACTGAGGATAGTACATTAACCAGCGTGCAAAAGCCATAGGGTTATGGTGCTTGGATTCCTTCTGGTTGGTGAAAACCAGTCGGTTCAGGAAAGAGATATTGAGAAAGCAATGGTGGAAACGTTAAGGAAGAGATTTCTTCATCCTAGAAGCAAATCAGGAGAACTTAGTCATGCGTTGGGAGAGAAAATAAAAAAGCCATAGTTAGCTGATGTCTTCTCCCGCCCCTCAGCTTCTGGAAGGTTTGTGTTGCCATTATGTGAAATACAAAATATATGCTTATTTTGAGGGCTGGGACAGGGGTGATTTTATCTTGGGGCATAATCAGATAGGTGCACACATAGGACTGCCATGCAAGGGGCTTCAGATGCTGGACTGGAACTCAGTAGAGGAGGTCCAAATTGCAGCAAGGACAGGGGTGAGAATGCTGAGGAGAAGATGCTGTTGAGAGGAGGAGAGTAGCAGATGTTTTCCCTCAAGGTGGTGTCAGGTGGTGTCAGGTGGTGTTGGACAGTGAGCCTCAGGCAGAGGTACCAAAGACTTTCTGAGGGTTACACCAGTAGACCATTTTAAGAGAAACCATTTTCCAGATAATAAAATCACCTGTACATATATACGTTTTCCTAAAGTGGATTGACTGAGCACATTCCTGAGGTAGAAGCTCTCTTTGTCACCTTCACCTCACAAAAACTCTTTGCTCATGAAAAGCCTTCCTCTGCCCATCAGAAATCCCACAGCAGAACATTACCCTGGGACTTCAAAGTCTGCAGGACAGCAAGCAGAGGTACAGTTCAGTAATCCCTTTAGGGACTGGAGGTGTAGCTCAGTGGGAGAGCACATGCTTAGCATGCATGAGGCCCTGGGTTCAATCTCCAGTTCCTTGCACTCAGCCACTCAATTCCGTTAATCCCTTAATCAAAGCAATACATATTTTGCTTTCTTATTTAGAGATAAAGCACCAAAAAATTTTACTTTTTGTATTTGCAATACAATTTTACTTTATGTATTTATAATTTTCATATTTATGTTCAACATTTAAATTTGCATACTAATATATATGGATTATTTTGTATCAATTTTATACTAATTTTAAGAAACTTAATTCAAATAAAATTTATAGCTTTGTGTTGATAAGAAAATAAATTAGAAAAAAGAAAACTACTTTTTTTTGCAGAGAACTGTGATAAGGTGATAATAAAGGACTGTCGAACAGGAATGTATATGTAAAGATAATATGCTGCAGGGATAGGGGAGCAGAATTACAAATTCGAAAAGAAAGAGAATTTTCCTCAGGGCAAAAGAAAAACATTTGAAATGTTGGAACAATACTAATGCAAGTGATTGGTTTGTCTTTCCCATTAATGTGAGCAGTGCCCTGTGACAAATAGCTGACAGAATCCCAGGTTTTTGGATCCTTTGATTTCAGTTGGCATCTCAGGGTCTAATTTAGGGCCTTAATTTAGAAATTAAGTAACAGTAATTCTGTAACAGCTTCTTTGGGCCTTACCTTGGGAAAAATGCTCAGAGACCTCAATGGTCATCTTGTCAATTCATATGAGAACCTCAATAACCTTTTAACATCTCTGAAAAAGTGGCATATCCTTCCATCTTTTCCTTTGTCCTGTCTCTCTCCCTTCTCTGCATGAATACACTTATGCACATTTTTAATGCTAAGCACCATAAGTATGTGGAGTGTGACTGGTGAAATAAATGATGAGGTTCCTGACTTCTCTGGGCTACAGCCTGGAAGGAAATACAGCCAATGAGAGGAGCACTAATGTGAAGTTCAAGGGCTATGAAAAAAGAAATGCAGATGGCATTTGAGGACATGCAAGAGACAGTTGGTCTGGGTGAAGTAGGGATGTTTCCAAGGACAGGTACCGTCCAAGTTCACTCATCAGTCTGTCATTGTGTTCTTTCTTTCTAGGCACTGTTCTAGTAGGAATCAAGACAGATAGACTCCCAGGTCTCCTAGAATTCCCATTCTACCTAGGAGGTGAATACACAGGAAATAGGGAACTGAGGAAATGAATAAGATAAATTTCAGATAATGATGAATGCTGTAGAGAAAAATGGAGTGATTTATTCATTCATTCATTATATTAAAATTTAATGAGTTCTTGTATTATCTTGGCCCTTGTCTAGCTGCTATGTATACAGAAGACAAGGTAAACAAAGTCTCTTTCTCAAAGAGCCCATATTTACTTCTAATAGAGGAAGGAAAGAACAGACAAGCAAATATTGTGTAGTATTCTATATGGCAATACTTTAATATTTGAAGGCAGTTACTAGTGTCTCCTTTCCTCATATTTCTTTTTATCACATTGGAGTCTTTTCTTTTGTATAAATATTCACATTTTCTTAACTGATGGGAGTTGAATGTTCCCCAAATGATGCAGCTGTTTCTCCTCAGTATTCTGTTCTTTTAAATCTAGATCAATTCTCTTTGGCCAGTGACCCTCTTATAGCATGCCACCCTACTTTTGCCAACATAATCAAGAGAGCAATTATTTCTTTTTGTTAGTATCTTTTACAAGTAATAACAGATGTTCACAAGAACTTTCCTAATATTGTATTATACAGTTGTGCTTATATTCAACTAAAATCCTCATTTTCTTTTCAGGTATGTTGCTGTTAAATTAAATCCTCTTCCTTTTACACTTTTGATTTTTTAATTTCCAATGATTAGATTTATTTATTGTTCCACTCATTTGGAGTTCTGATTCTGGCTGGCACCCAATGTATTAGCTCTCCCTTTCAGGTTCAAGATATCTCCAGTAGTGCTCATGACACAACTGTTTGTGCAGCTTGATTACCCTCTCTGTTTTGTAGGTCTCTACTCTATTTTAACAGATGTTTTGCTTGATAGAGGATATTGATGAAGAACTCATCAGTATGGACTGTGCAGAAGTATCCAGCATTTCTGCTGGCCTTCCTTTATCCTCCCTTAGAAAAGTGTGTGTGCTCTGTGGTGTACATTCTATGTCCTGGTTAATTAGATGGACATATCTTTGACATTGTTTTCACTAGTTAAAATAGATTTTCCCTGAATAAGGTCTTCAAGGAGATTCATTTCTTAATGTCTTAAGAATTTCTACCATAGGAAAGCAGTAAGCAAGCAGGCTTTTTGAAAGGAGGGACTTTTGTAGACATTTAAGTTATATTCACATGTTGTTATGGTCTTTGTCTTCTTCCTTAGACTGGGGAGCTGAATTCATTCATTAAGTAGATATTTATGAGTGTCTGCTCTGTGTGAGGAAATGTTCTCAATAATGGTTGTTTGTAAGTAGAAGGACCTTCATCTTCATGAAGCTGACATTCTAGTAGATGAGACAGGCTGTGAACAGACAAATGTTATATATCAGGGGATAATACATGCAAGGGAGGAAGATAAAGCAATGTAAGAAGGAAAGGGAGTTCTGGAAGCAGGGCTTGCTGCTTTACAGAGAGTGGTCAGGGAAGGCTGCTATACAAGATGACATTTATACAGAGACCTAAGGGATGTGAGGGAGCAAGCCACTTGATACCAGGGGAAAGAGTCTTCTGGACAAAAGTAATAACATGAGCCAAGGATCTCAGCTTCAGGCCTGCTTGGTATGTTTAAGGCTGCTTAGCTGGAGGTAAGCAGAGGTCACACGGGGAGAAGAGAGGGAGGTGGGTCAACCAGGCAGTGCGAGATGGGGAAGGGGGTGTGGTCCTGTAAGACTGAGGTAAGCAAACATGAGCCTTCACCAGGAGAGCTTATTAATACAGATGCCTGCCTGTGCCTGTGCCCAGAGTTTATGGTTCAATAGATTTGGGGAGGGTTCTGAGATTTTGTTATTTCCAACAAACTCTCAGATGATGATGATATTGAAGTTGTAGGGCATTGGAGCCATGGTACAGACTTTGGCTTTTATTGACTAACATGAGAACTAATGGATAGAAGAGAGTGGTTTAATAACAATATTTTAAAAGTATGATTGGGACTGTCATTTGGGGAATTGATGCAGGTGGAGCTTAATGTCTAAATAGTAGGGCATTGTAATAATCAGGTAAGAGAAGATGATGGCTTTGTCTAGGGTGGTAGCAATAGCAGTGAAGAAAAAAATGGTTGAAAATAGTTTGAATGTATTTTGAAGGGCAAAGTAGTGGAGAAAAAATGGTTGAAAAAATGGTTTAAATATATTTTGAAGGGCAAAGCACTCCATTTAAAATATTGACTTTTGCATCCCAGATATCTTTGTAAGCAACGGCAAGAAGAGTATCTTTCTTGTACTGCCTCAGGTCCATAGTCAGCCCCTACTATATGACTCAAGTTGAAACCATTATTTAGTGTGTATTTTACATACACTAATATATACAAACACGATGTGTCAGAATAATTGGACTCCAGTGATTGGTTGCAAATATGTTCTTTTAAAATACCAGGCATATGCTCTAGATTTTTATTTTGTTTCACCTTTGTTACACTGATCTATTGTATACTGTATTATGAGACTATTACTGTCAACCTCAAATTTCAGTAAATCACTCATATCATAACATATCATAACAGAAAACAGTGAAAAAAGGCTGGTTGTGCTTTGTGTTTTTTATAGGATTTCTAGGAAATGTCATTATGATTATGGCTTTTTGCTAAATGGGTATTGTAAGAACTACTTAACATTTATGGAGGAGAAGACACATTCACATTCCAAATAGCTCCAAGCCTATGAACCTTGGGTTTTTGCTCCACAGATCCTCTTTTCTGTAGTGCACAGAAAAGTGTCCTATCTGCAGGTCCTAGTGAGAACATGTCAGCCTGCCTTTTGCCATGATCATCAACATTGTTATCTCTAAATGGTAGTGCAGGGTGAGAGGTGGCTCTACTTGACAGTGCTGCCAACTGAAACATTAGTGTGCTTTCAGATCATGGGTTGCTACAGTCAAAGGAACATTACAAAATTGCCTTGTCTTTTCTCTTGTTTTATAGAGGTGGGAACAAAGACAAGAATGGCTAAGTAGCAAACATTTGTTTTCTTATTTATTTTTGCCATTAAGGGAGACAGAGGTGTGCATTAAAAAACTATTATCTGGGGCTGAAGAGTGGACACTCTAATAAGAAATCTTGTCAAAATGTCATGGCAGTCATTCTGAGGTCAAAGTCATGGTGTTAAAAATGTGGCGTGAAATTATCTTTGGAGCAACAGCGTGAGAGAGGCAGCCAGAAGGTGCACCTCCATTTTCCCCTGAGCAACAAGACATTGAGGAGAGGAGAAAGCTTCTCTTGAGTCCTTGTGGAGGTCAGATTTCTCTTTTAGCTACTCAGAATTGTTTTCAAAGGGCAATCCTATTAATAACAGTTAGTAAAACTGGGAGATAAGAGCAAGGTTAGTAATTCATTAATGCAAAGGGAAAATAATGTGTAACAATGTGTTTTTCCAATGGGACATTCCTCTTAAACTCACATCATGTCCTGCAGCAGTTCATACATGCCCTCCATTTAACTACCAGCCAAGCACCAATTTAATTTTCTCAGATATTTCTAAGCTGTGAGAGATGGCTTCCTAAGAGACAATCCAGGGGCTGTTGCTAGAACAAGGTGAAAATTGATTCTGGGAGAACAAAAAAAAACCCCAAATATTCCCTACAAGGGGAGTGGGGAGGCAAATTTTCTGTGAGCTCCTTTAAGATTGAGGGAAAAAAATCCTTTATATGTAGACTAAATTTGTTTTCCAAACCAAGGTATTAGGGAAGGAGAGTTGAAGTGGAATGACATTTTTTTTTTTTTCCAGAATCTGATTCTCAGTTTCTGACTTTTTATTTCTTAAGACACATTTCTTGGTCAACATTTGCTATGGTTTGGTTTAAGTGGCCCCCAAAGGTCCATATGTAAAAGGCTTGGTTGCTATCCTATGGCAGTAATGGGAGGTGGTAGAACCTTTAAGAGGTGGGACTCAGGGGGAGGAAGTTAGGTCACTGGGTGTGCCCTTGAAAGGGATATTGGAACACTTGCCTTTTCCTGTTTCTGCTGCCCTTCTACCACGAGGGAAGCAGCTTCTTCTATCACTTGGCCCCACATAGTGTGCTGCTTTCTCATAGGCCCCCAGACAATGGGACAAACAACCATGGACAGAAATCTCAAAAACTTGAGCTAAAAAAAACTTTTCCTCTTTTTAAGTTGATTTATCTCAGGTATTTGTTTCAGCAATAGAAAATTGACCAATACAAGGTCCAACTCTCTAAAATATCCTTTTCACATTTCCACCACTTTCTGTCTTCACAAGAGAACCCTCTTGCTATGTACTTTTAGGGCCTCTGCACGCTTTTTGTACTTTTAGATAAGAAAAGAAAGTCTCAGAGGGGGAAACAGAGGAGGGAAGTTATGAGACCATTCTTACCACTTATTTGGCATTGAAACTTGTGGACAGTTTTGTATGTTTCCATGTGAGTTATTTATAAGAAACGTTTCTTATGAGAAGGCATATTACTATACTATGTACTTGGGAAAATATTTTAAGAAAAACGAAATTCTCTGCCCACCAGAAATATCAGGCTTAAGAGAGGAGACAGGAGTATGAGTTGATAATTCTGGGCAATGACCACCTAACTACATAGGACAGAAGATGTGCCTCGGGGATTTTGCTGACTGCGTATCCCTAGTCACATTGGTTTATTCACCATTCTTTGCGTATATGAGCATTGTCTGTCTTCTGTCCCTCTGAAACCATTACCTGCTTATGTCTCTAGCTACCGATCATGCCTTTTCTTAAAGGCATTGTGAAAATTCCTCTTGAAGTCTGTCCTTTTTCATTTAAATGCTACTTCTGTGTGGTGGCAACAATTTACTTACATCTCTATTTATAGCCTTTATATCATTCTGCCTAACAATCTTTGGGTGTTAACATGTCTTCTGCACCACTAGATTATAGGCTTACTGAACCCATGTACATTATCTTACATCTGTCACCATGTGACACTGGAAGTAGAATATTGGCTGTGGAATTAGGAGCCCCAGAATTGGAAAGTCTTCAGAGGGAGATCAGCTGTGAGATAATGAGTGGGAGATGGTGAAGGAAAGGGGTGGCCTGGGATGTGGAAGCAGAAGAAAATGTGACTAGATGGATGTAAGACAGCATCTCCCCCCTGTGGAATTAGGGAGAGAGTATATATGTGCATCAAGATGTTTACATGAGTCCATGTGGAATTGGGTGAAGTATTTTGTATATGAAATACATGGAGAGTAATAATATGCTGAGAAGCAGTAAAATGATCTTTGGATGGAGTGAGGCCAAAATCAAATAGGTTTATGTGATGTACTCAGAAAACTGAAAAGTGTAATATGACATTAGGTAGAGTAGCCAGGGCAATGATCTAGAACAGTTTCCAAAATCTTTCAATAAATCTTCTGCATCAGTGACAGCCCACTAATCCCTGCTGAGAAGCCATGCTGGAACAGTAGAGCTGTGGCCCTGGGTCAGCTGGAGCATGGGCAATGAGCAGGGGCTGCTGCACAGAAGCCCACCATGCCAGCCTGGTGCATGTGGAGCCAGGAACCAGGCAAACCAGGGTGTGCACATTTGTCACACTGCAGTGGCCTGACGGGGCCTTTGTGGATTTCTGCTATACACAGTACCACAGCTCCAAACCCTTGAGCATCCATGATCCTGACCTCAACTTCCTGGGAAACTGGGATTGCAGGCCAGTGGCAGTGAGAAAATGGAAGTGAGGCAGACCTGGATGGAAATTTAACCTTAAGAGTTAACCTTGAGTTAGTACTTATCCAAACCCTGATTAGCATAAATTTGAACCAATAGCATGGATTGTGCTATGTTAACCCCTAGACTAGCACACTAAACTGGCAACCCCTATCAGCTTCCCTCTTGCCCCACAAGAGCTCTGTCTCTTTTCTTCCCACATGAATAAATCCTGCTCTCTTGCACTCACTCTTCCTCATCTGTGTGTTTCATTCTTTGAATTCTTGAGACAAGAACCTGGAAAGAAGTTGGTGGTAAGCTTCTGGGGTCTGCTGCAAAACCAGAAGGCATAGTATGCCATTAAGAGCCAATATGCCACTTGTAGAGAAGAATTCAGCTTTGCTGCTGTGACCCTCAGAGCTGGTGCTGGCAGGCATCCCCTGCCTTGATTAGTTGCTAACACTAAAACAGGCTTTCTTGACTGCAGAGGACTACAGCTAATGCAGACCCACCTGCCAGTAAGAAGCAGTGAATATAGTTTCATCTCAAACTCTGGTTTTGCTGGAATCTTCTGAGGTCCTTTTGAATTTTTGAATGCCTGTGCCTGGGCCATACTTTCAGTTTATTAAATCAGACTCTCTGATGGTGAGGTCTGGATATCTCTCTACTGTAAGCTGTAAGCTGTAAGCTTTCTTTCAGAGTAGAATGTTATTTATATTTTAAGACTATATAGCTACTTGATTATTGATATTCTAACACACATAGCCATCAACATGTATTTGGATTGCAAAAAAGTCACAGAGAATGAATCTCATGAATAAAATTAAGAAATCATGAACAATTTATTAGAAAAACCATGAAAGTTGCTTAATTTCAGAAATTTTTTGTGAATTCAATAAAATACTACTGAATAATTTTAAGCAAATAATGATGTCATGAATGATGTATTTTAAGAAAATTATACTGATTTCTGTAGTAATATTTAGCAATAAACTTTCAGTGACTCACAATTATTCTACGCATGTACTTAGAATTAACATATTTAGTATAACATGATTGTAAATGAAGCCTACTAAAAGTTTTGGAAGAAATAAAAACTAATCTGTAATCCTCTAAGCATTAGTTTTGTCTGATGTTGAGAAATCTGACATTCGTTATTGCTTAACTCACACAGCTCTATTTATCTGCAATAAGAAATTTATTTAAGTGGAAAATCATTAGTCTTTGCTGTGATATTGATTTCAAGTTTCTCTAGTGAATTAAAAGTTACTGATTTTTAAGCTCATAAATATAATTTATCTTATACTAGTGCTTTTTTTAAATAAAAAATATCTTTAGCTTTGCTCTTCAGACTAATAAATTCCTTGCACTGTAGAGAAAGAATTAAAACATCATAATTTGGTGAATACTCTTGGGCACATTGAGTGATTTATTTTATGTTTATTATATGTTTTATGAGCTTTGCTAAAGCAAAAATTGTGTACTACCTTTCAAACTTTTCCTTATATTTGCATTTGCATCTGAAGCTACTTTTATGAACTGTATAATTCTGATCAAGAATTCTGTTTTCCCCTGAAAATTTCCTTTTGAATCTGATTTAGGTGACATCATGCTGATTATCTGTGTTCCTATTTAGATATGTTGAAATAACTTCAAAGCTTTGAAGTTCTGAGAGTTAAGGATGAAATGCAAATATGTATGTTCTATTTTCATATGGAAATTATATTCTGAAATGTATTCAGAAATATACCTCTTTGTTGGCATACAGTGGATATTATAGAATAAATTAAAAGACATTTGCATGACAAGTTCTGTGTTCTTTCCTGTAATTACACTAGGGTACATTATTAAGTAACTGGAGTCCAAAACTTCTACAACTTTAAAGAATGATTAAAATTTTCATTAAATTTTAGACTTAAAAATTTTAGGAGTTTATTTATTTTCATGTTTGAAATAGCTCATTTCATTCTTTTTTTTAAAATTTTTTCTAGTTGTAGATGGACATAATGTCTTTATTTTATTGCTTTTATATGTGGTGCTGAGGATTGAACCCAGGGCCTCACGCATGCGAGGCAAGCGCTCTACCGCTGAGCTACAATCCCAGCCCCGCCCATTTCATTCTTTAAGTCCTAATGTTTTTAAATAGCTTTGTATTTTAGTATTTCTGATTATTAAAGCTATTTATTTCATTGTGAAAAATTGGATCATATAAAAAGGCATGATGAAAATTACTTATAACCTCCTCATTCAGACTCAACCACTATTCATATTGTAGTATTTATATCCTTCCATATTTTTCCCTGTCTGTAAGGATCTGTGGGTTTAATTCAATCTGTGCATTTCATTTTGAATGTGTCTTTGGATAGGCCTTTTGGGGTGGGGCTCTCTCTTTCTTGGTTGAGTGTCACTTCATATGCTTTTCTTTATTCTGTCTTCTAAGGGTTTCCCTATTTGTCTTTTATTTTTGCTTTCCTGCCTCTCATCTTCTTTTGGTCACACTCTTACAGTCATTTACATTCTTCAGATAGGTATTTGTGTGTGTACGTGTGTTTAGTAGCATACATACATGTGTGTGTGTCTACATATACATGTATATCCTATATATGCACACAGATGTGTTTGAATATATATGCCAAAAAATCATTAGATATGTGCTCCTTTGTAATTTTTTAAACAAATCCTCTCAATAACCATAAATATAGACATAAAACTACATTTAAAATGACAGAATAGTATTCTATAATTTTGGGTAGTGAAATGTAGTGTATAGAATTTATCCCATCATTTTAAATGATTTCTTTTGAATATTTAGGTCATTTTTCATTTTTATTACTATATTCTGTCTTTTCAATACATATTTTTCATGTATTTGTATAATCATTCATCTTCACTTAAGTAAATGTTGAAGTATTTTTAAACATTTTTTGGAAGGATAGATGGATGACATTTCTTTGTGTTTGAGTTCTAATTTTTGAGTTGTACATGTCCTAGGTTATCCTTATTTTACCTATTTTATATGAAACATAACTTGATCTTGTATCAGATGTGTAGGTGACAATTTTTTTTTACCTCTGAAAACTCTATTGCTTGTGTTATCCAATATTGCAAAGAAAAAGGCTCCATTTAGTTTACTATTATTGTTATTTTTTGCCTTAGTGTGTGACTTTTACTTTCTGGACAATGTCTGTGGCAGTGGAATGAAGGGAGTAGGTAGAATATGGATCCATACAGGAGGTATATTCAGTTCGACTTTGTCATAGATAGCAGAAGAGAGGAAACTGACAAGGATTGTCCACAATTTTTGGTTTAAGAAGGTGACCTGAATCCAAGCATCTGCTTCCCCTTCCACTCAAGTGTCTACTGAAATAAAAAAAAGGAGGTTTTAGAAGATTAATAAAATAACAAAAATTCTGAAATATAAAATAGAGTCCCAGTAATGGATAACATCTTTTGAAGAATTTTTAGACATTACAGCATCAGAGGTGATCAAAAGTGAGCAGAGAGAACCTTAACCTAGAATAATAGGTAAAAGGAGTTCTTCTTAATGAAACCCATGCAATGCAACAGACTCAGTATTAAAAAACAATCAGTGAATAGGATTGGCTCTAGATCAATACCAGGGTGCTTAATTAAAAGGTCCACTTAGGAAATACTGGGCTGGTTAGGTTTTTCTCCTTCTGTCTGTAATTTTGCTTCTTCCATTTATTCTGTTGTACTTGTCCTCCAAGAAAAATTTCAAGGGATGATAGCTAAAGGAAATTGTCAACTTGTGTTGAGATAGCCTTTGGTAAGGGTTATTGAATCCAGAGAAAGAAGAAAGAAATTGAGTCTCTGTAACAGCCATGGGAGGCAGGCATAAAAAGTGTGGGAGCAACAACTCTCAGCAGTAAAAACCACCAAGAAGTCCCTTACTAAAGGAAAGTTCATTGCACTCAGGCATTTTCATGAGCCTCTTCTCCATCAGCTCAGCTCCTTACCTACTCATGTGACAAGAAAGCCTGTGTTTTGACACATATTTCCACTTACACAAGGCTTATGGCCAAGGTTCACATTCAATGTAGAGAGTCTTCTGAAACAAAAGCAAAAAGAGAAACAGATGGAGAGTATTAGGACAAAATTCAGATCTGATGTATGAATGATAAGTATTTCAAGAAAAGAAGGCAGAGACAATGGCTGGGAAGAATTAATCAAAATACTGGAATACTAGGGAGATGCTTAACAAAACACTGAAGAGCAAAACTTCATGATCATGAACATTCATCCACTGCCATTTGTTTATGAAGATGAATCATAAATTGAGAATCACCAACAACCTAAAAGAGAAAGATCAAGATGACTAAAAAGAACAAGAGACCTTAAGAAAGCAGAGATATTCCAGGGTACTGAAGTAGAATAAATAGGTACTTTTACTAATATCTTCAAACTTATCTAAAAGTTACATTTTTCAAAAATAAGAATAAAGGCAATGGAAAAGGAATGGTCTGTGAATAGTACAAGAGTTGCCAAATTTAAAAAAAATACAGATGTATTGAGTAATAAAATGGGTATGATGAAGCTAACTTGGCTAAATGGCATTGCTAAGGTAAAAAGAAGCTGCTAGGAAAAGAAAGCAAAAGGATAGAGAACATGAGAACAGCACCGAGATCTAACGTTAATGATTGGCATTTCAAAGAAAAAAAGAAGATGAAAGGGAGGAATTAAAAAAAAACTGGAAGAATATATCTCTGATATAAATAAAGGCTAAAAAGGCCCAAGGAAGACCCTACTGGACAAAACAAACAAACAAACAAACAAACAAACAAACAAGAACCATACAAAACTAGACACATACTGGTGGCATTTCTGAATTCTAACAAAGTAAAAATTTGTAATCTTCTGTAAAACATAGATCATCTATAAGAGAGAAGGAGTCTGATAGAAGAGTTCTCCATTTGATACAATAAATACTTTAAGAATGTCTCTTTCTGAAGTAAATTTTTTTGAATCTAGTTGAAATATCTAGTGTTATTGCAAAATAAAGACCCCAATATAAACATCCCCAATATATTGCTGTATATCCCACATAAAAAAATGTTATTTGATGAAGTTCTTTTTCAGTAGTTATTTTCTGCTCTTGGTACTGGAGATTGGCCATTTAGGCTTTTTTTCAGATCTTCCCTACTTTATGAATTTAATTTTAGTTATATAAAAGTTATGTCTTGCTTCCTGATACAGAATCCTAGTATTTTTCAGTGTCTATAAATTCATAAGAAGAAAGTATATTATCTTATTTTAATCAACCTGGTTCTTGCCTTCCAAGAATTTATGGTATTTTATTTCATTATATTATATCCCCTGAATAGTTTTTGTTCCTTGTGGTGACTGTTAAAGAGGGCAGTCATCATTATTGATGTATTCCAGATGTCAGTGGTCACAACATATAGGATTTTTTTAAATCTCAAAAATATTTATTTATTTATTTTTTGTTTATTTATTTATTTGTTATATTTAGGTTTACATGATAGCAGAGTACAATTTGATTCATTGTACACAGATGGAGGATAACATTTCATTTCTCTGGTTGTATGTGATGTAGAATCGTAACATACATGCAGTCATACATAAAGGTGAGGCTATGATGACCATCGTATTCCACCACCTTTACTGTCCCCATGCCCCCTCCACCCTTACACCCTTGTGAACAGAGTTCCTGTATTGTTCCCATGTCCTCCCCCCTATTATGGATCAGTATCCACTTATCAAAGAGTACATTCGGCATTTGGTTTTCTGAGATTGGCTTACTTCACTTAGCATGATATTCTCCAACTCCATCCATTTACCTGCAAATGCTATAATTTTATTCTCTCTTATTGCTGAGCAATATTCCATTGTGTATATATACCACAGTTTCTTTCTTTTTTTTTTTAATATTTATTTATTTTTTTAGTTGTAGGTGGACAGAATATCTTTATTTTATTTTTATGTGGTGCTGAGGATCGAACCCAGGGCCTCCCGCGTGCTAGGCGAGCACGCTACCACTGCGCCATAACCCCAGCCCCTACCACAGTTTCTTTATCCATTCATCTATCTAAGGGCATCTAGGTTGGTTCCATAGTTTAGCTATTGTGAATTGAGCTGCTATAAACATTGAAGTGACTGCATCACGGTAGTACGCTGTTTTTAAGTCTTCTGGGTATAGATCAGGAGTGGGATAGCTGGGTCAAATGGTGGTTCCAAGTTTTCTAAGGAATCTCCATACTGCTTTCTAGATTGGTGGTACCAATTTGCAGTTCCACCAGCGATGTATGAGTGTGCCTTTCCCCCCACAACCTCACCAATACTTATTGTTGTTTGTATTCTTGATAATTGCCATTCTGACTGGTGTGAAATGAAATCTTAGGGTAGTTTTGATTTATATTTCTCTGATTGCTAGAGATGTTGAACATTTTTTCATGTCTGTTGGTCGATTAACATACAGCATTTTTAAGGTGACAAAATAACACCATATGTGTTTACTACATTGAAACAGCATTTTAAAATAGAATCAATATTTATTATTAGTGTATTATAATTATACACAATAGTATAGTTCACTGTGATATATTCATACACATACATAGCATAATTTGCTCCATTCCTGCCTCAGTACCTCCTCTTGCCCTCTTATCCCCACTCTCCCTTGGTCCCCTTCCTCTACTTCACTGATCTCCTTTAAATTTTTCTGACATTCTTTTTTTATGACTTTTTTTTCTCTCTAGCTTCTGCATATGAGAGAAAACATTTAACCCTTGAAATAAAGTATTTTTTAAAATAGAAAAATTTGTTTCAAAGCCAAATCTTTCATAGGGCCAAGTTTTGCCTAGGGGTGTATTTTGTTTTGCTGATGCAGTATTTTATTTTAATTGAGCAAAAACTTAAAAAACTGTACATAAATATTTTGTATGTCTGGCTTCTTTTGGATAATTGGAAGTTTGGCAACATTGAGTCTATATTTCCTCATGACTGCAACTTGATCTTTTTGGAAGACAAAATACGCCCCCATAAGGTGGAATCTATTTAGCACATTTGCCACTTTCCCTATTACTGCCTTTCCCAGGATGTACATATTCTGACTGCTTCACTTTTTCTTCTTCTTGTTGTTCTTTTCTTCTCCTCTTCCTCCTCCTTCTTCTTATTCTTCTTCTTTTTTTCTTTTGTGGTGCTGGGGATTGAACCCAGGGCCTTGTGCATGTGAGGCAAGCACTCTATCAACTGAGCTATATCCCCAGCCCTGCTTTACTTTTTGGTTGCTTTTCCTGCCTAAACAGTTAATTTGCAACCCACATTGAAAATACTATCCCAAATTAGATGTTCTAAGTCACATAAACTTATAAATTCATTATTAAGTTCAGTATCGTTTTGGGGGGATTGTCTTGAGAAAGTGTCATTGTTTTTAAAAAATAAATATTATAAGATGTTGCTGGCAGTTATTGGTAGGATGTGGGCTTTTTATTGTTTGTCATTTCTAACAGTGTATCTGCTGGTGATCATGTTCTGCTCTGTCTTCTCCATAACCAACAGGGAGCAGTGTTTTGGGAAAATCAACTAGGGTTATGGCTGCTCTTTGTAATTCAGAGAACAAAGTGAAGCTATAGGACCAGGGAAACAGGAATGAGATGTACTACTCTGTCCTAACCACTTGGATCAATTGTATTCTTTTCTCAGAACAGCAGGTCCTCCTCTTAAGTTTTGTCTCCCTTTTCTTTAGTTGTTTGTCTAAATAAGCTCTGAGCTGTTTGAGACAGGGTCTTTGTTTTCACTGTGTTGTTTCGTGAAATGCCATATGCACACATGACATTTTGTAGATAATAAAAACAGCAATGATTATAGGCTGTTGGGTAGTATTCTGTTGATATCCCTGCTGGTAACAATACATAAAGATATCACTTGACATTCTATTGAGTTAACAGAAACTGTTGTGTTGATTTTTATTGCTGTTAAGAGCAGGAAGAATATTGATTTTAATCAGAAGAAACAGGGAGAGATTGCTTTGACATGTGTTTTTTTACTTGATCTTTGAGAATGTCATGAAGTAATAAAAAGAATAAATAATAATCTATGTGGGGCTCTTTCAAGAGGGCTATATGGTTGTTTGAAAATAGTAACCCATGTATAGGAATTAAGTTTTGGAGATGAAATGTTTAATCAGCCATTGCAGACCAATCTTATGCATGACTTTCCACAGGAATATTAAACAATTTTGATTTTAGTCAAACTGTGATTGAAATATAAGAAAATATGGTTTAATTTTTGTGTCATTTTAATATTTATGTAATTCTTTGTTCAAAAAATATATAATGAGCACCTACAATATAACTTGTCCTAAGTACAGTAGAGAGCAAAGAAAAGTTCTTGCTCTAATGCACCTTCCATTCTCATGGTTAAACATAGACAATAGAAATTATTATGTAATATGTCAAATGGCAGTAAGCATTAGTGGAGAAAAATGGAGCAGAGTGAGGAAGAAACTGCCAGTGCACACAGGTTGGGAGCAACCCTTCTATGTGTTGTAGGCAGGGAAAACCTCTATTGGAAACCTAAGGAAGTGGAGAAGAAGCTATGCAGGTGTTTGTTAAAAGAGTGTTCCAAGAAGAAAGGAGAGCAAGGTCCTGAGCCACTAGTGTGCCCAAGAGAGGGACAAATCCTGTGAGACTGGGAGAGTTCAGCAAGGCAGTGGAATGGTTCGGATCTTACAGGACCTTGGAAAGTGTAATAAGACTTTGGCTTTCACCCCAAGTGCAATGGGAAGCCAATAGAAGGTCATATTCTCTTTAAAAAAAGAAATTAGTTTGGAAACCATATGAATAAATATATTGAGGCCAAAATACCGTATTAGCCTAGTTCAAATCCAGGCAAAGGACAAGAGTGTTTTGGAACAGGATAATAACAAGAGAGATATGACAAATGACTAGAGTTTTGCCATATTTTGAAGATGGGGTGGGGGACAGAATTTCCTGATGGATTGGATGTTGAGTGTGAGATAAAGCAAGCAATCAAAGATGGTCCCAAGGTTTTGGAACAGAGTAAATAAAATGTGTCATGCTAGGACAAGAGGTTTAGTAAAGAAACTCAGCAGTTCATTTGAGTTATGTCAAATTTGGACATTGGAGAGATGAGAATTTAGTTCCAAGGAAGAAGTCATGGCAAAATTTATAAGTTTGGGAGTCATCAGGATAAAACTGGCATTTAGAACCAGTTTTAGAAGAGATCATTGAGGAAGTATGTTTAGATGAGAAGTTTCTAGAGCTGAGGTCTGTTATATTTGAAGGGTTGGAGACTTGAGGAATCAGCAGTGAAGACTGAGGAGGAGGAAGACCTTGAGGTACAAGGAGAAATAAAAGGGAGTTGTGTTTTAGAGGCCAACTGAGCCACTGTGCAAGAAGCAGGGAGGGACATGCAGAGCCTAAAGCTCTTGATAGATCTAATAGAAGGAGGTGGGAGTTGGCATTGGGAGTTATTGCTGACCATCTTGTGAGTTGCTCAAAGGAGTGGAGAAGGCAAAGCCTTTCTAGGGTGGATTCAGAAATAATAGTAAGTTGAAAATAGAAGCAGCAGGTTTAGATAACTCTGTTAAGGAGTTTTGCCATAAATAGGGGAATGTTGTTGGAACAGAATTGTAGAGTGAATAATTAGGTAGCACACATACATACTAAGCCTGTTGGGACATTAGTTGCTGGATAAAACTAAGGAGTAGGGCCAGTATGAGAGTGTGAATTCCCTTAGTCTGGGCATGTAGTTAGTGGTAGTGTGCTTCCTAGCATGGTTAGGGTTCTGGGTTTGATCCCCAGCACCACAAAAAAAGAAAAAAAAAGTATGTGAACTCTGCCTATTGCATTTGGGGACAGTACACAGAGATAAAGGTAGTAGAGCTGAGTGTTAGTTACTCTAGGAGGGGACTGATGTTTGGCCATGGGGATTGGGGATTGAAAAGTTTACCCTTTCTTCTTCTGCTATGATCAGTTGCTATGATGCTTGCACTCCATCTGAGTTCTTTTAATCCTTGCCTAGACTGCTCATGGGACTGGAGTTGGAACCTCTGGTTGACTGGAATTGTTTATGTTAATAAACACTAGCTCCTAGGTTCTAGGAGAGATCTGAGGGATAGCAAATTCTTTTCTGGAAGCCCAGACTAAAGAAGATAAGTCTTGATAGGGTGGTAGTAGAGGATGTAGTAGAGAGGTAGTAGAGAATTTTCTCTTTCCTGTTCTCGCCCTTCTTTCTCCTACTCTTCTCCTCTCTCCTTCCTTTACCACCCCCTTCCCTTCATCCCCTCATCTCTGTCCCCTCCCTCCCTTTTTACACTTTTCACTTCCTTCCTTTCCTTTAATGTATATGATATGGTGGATTTTTGTATGCTGATGGGAATAGTCTAGTGGAGAGGAAATCCATTGAAATTGAAAGGTAAATAGTCATTGGTGTGATTTGCTGAGAAGGTGAGAAGATTAGGATTCAGTGTATGAATGGTGAGCTTGGCTTCTGAGTGGAGAGTGGAGGGTGCACCCACATCTAAGGAGGAAGAGTGGGTTGATAGGCACAGGTGTACTTATGCTGTAAATTGAGACTGTGAACCTTCTTTTCCAACTGCTTCTATTTCTTCATGAAATGGGATCTTGCAGTGAGAACAAGGAGAGAAACAGGTGTTGAAATGATTATAATGGTGCGTGATTAACAGCTCTATTTCCCCAAAGAAAACAAATTTCATTAACTGTATTCTTAAAAAAGAAACTACTTTCTCTGTTACTAATGATTCAATTTTGTGGATTTCGAGTAGACAGTCTTGGTGAAATCAATTTAGCTTTTGACTAAATGTTTATTTCTATCATTCACCTTTAATAGGAAAAAAATCTCATTTTAATGGCATTTTGTGATTTGGGCCATGTTAGATGAGTCTGTCAACGTAACAGAGAAATGAGAAAAATTTACATATGGTTATATCCAATGTGTGTAGAAGAATCTGCACTTATTAAGCATATGAAAATGTTTAAAATCTACTAACCTTCATGTGACTCCCAGCAGGCAAAATCATGGCATTTGAAATTGTGTCTTCATAACATTTTGAGGGCATGGAATGATTGACACATCCTAACCTACTTGTAACTGTGGGACTGAACCAGTTATTCACATGAATTCCTTTTTTTCTCATATTTGAAGCTTAGATAATTGGATTGAATTATAACAAAATAAATCAGGTCTGCCATACTTAATACTCCCATATGTAGACAAGGAGATTGGCTATTCTAGCAAAATGTGTGTATTTATTATATGTGTATTTATTATGTATGATTCTTGAAAAGCAAGTAAAAATGTTCATTTTAAAATAAGTCAAGTAACTGATGATAACTGGGTTCTGTGGTATTTGATTTTCTGAGCTTTGATATTTTGAGGTCAAGTTAAGGTTTCACTAATTGACTTCTGTAGACCCTTCTAGTTATAAAATTTTATGATCTCTGAACATAGTTTTAGAGGGTGAGCCACAGGATGATTGAGTTGTTGGCTTTACAGGCCATACACTATTTTTCCAGCTTTTTCCTGATTTTCTTTGAGATGATGTTTATTTCCTTCAGAGAAGATTATGACTTCCTTTATACTTCAAAACACTGCTTTAAAGTCAAATGTAGATTGGATATACTTGTATATATATTTGCCTGATTTAGTGATACTGACATGAGAATCTACCTACCATGATGTTTGGCTAAAAATCAAAAGATGCTGCAAATTAACAAAGCAAATTCCAGCTTATGATGGTCATTAGAAGCAGATGAGCTTGAAGAGGGTTGTAGAATGTTATAATGGAGAAGGTATAATACATAAATTTCATTCAGGTATTTAACCTTTGATGTGGGTTGGAAGGCACTGACGCTTAAAGTTTCAGGAAATAACTAACACATTATGATACAAAAAATAACTTAGGAATTTCATAAATCAGACCAGCTTTGTGTTTTGTTAATGACTACAGACCCACAGAAGATAGTACCTACTGAAAATGTGGTCCTTGAATCTGAAACATAACCTACTATAACAGTTCTTTAGATTCATCCTTGAAGCCTGTGTGGATTCCAGAAAATATCATGCTGAAAGTTATTGGAAATTAAAAATCCTATGGAATGATACAGGTAAGTTGCCAGCCTTCCTTCCTTCCTCTTTCCCTTTTCCTCTTTGGTAGTGTTTTCAAGTGTAGATCTTGTGTATGTATTCTACAGTCAAGGGGAACAACTTGTTCATTATTTTGTCTTTAAAAATTTGTTTTTATATTCAAAAAAATTACAAGCCCCATAAAGGTAAGAGATAGGACAATATTTGTTTTATGAACTTTCAATAGTTTCTGCTGTAATTGGAAATATTCGGACTGTGACCAACATTTTAATGAACTCTCTGCAATTTCTAAAATGTACTTCTCATTCTTCTCCTATGGGTGAAATCCTAGTAGTTCTATGAGATCCAATGAAAACCTTCCTTCTTCAGGAAAAGTCCCTAATCACTGTCCTGCAGCCTTCCTAGTCCCCAAATTAATTGCTGTCCTCAGAGTTTTCCTAACATTTTGTTATACTGCTTAACAACTTGTGAGCTCCTAACATGGAACGACTGTATTTTAAATTGCTTTGGTTAGTTTTTCTTGGCTTAAGTATTAATTTTTCACTCTCAAAAGTATGGCAGTTTGTGTAGTAGATAATATGTCCATCCATACTAGAAGGGTCTTGTTATTTCTAGTACTTAGCATATTACCCGGTATGTAAAGGTTACTCAATCAGAGTTTGTCAATGAGCTTAAGTTGGATTTATCATTTGATGGCCAAAAGAACTCCATTTGAGGTCTGGCAGAGGCCTTTGAGTATTTTATAGGAATTGTGATTTTTATGTCTTTACTTATAGGTATTAATGTTCAAAGGCAGCCAAATGAAAAGCACACAACTGTTTTACTTTGAGGAAGGCAGAGATAACAGGATGCAAACTTTTGAGGAGCTGGCTGTAACATAGCCCATTGGTTTCTAAATGCCGATCCAGAAGAATGTCCAAAGAGAACTAAACATCCTTAACCCCTTAGGTCCCATTGCCCCATTTATGGAAAACCTAAAAAACTTAAGTGGAGCAATAAATATTCCATTTATAGTAACTTTGAAATAAATATTTATGCTTTTAGGGTTCTATTCATTTTAGAAAAGTAATAAGTGAATGATTAATGATAATATGTATTAATATTATTAATAGTATTAATGATAAATTATATAATTAGCTCTAGATTATATGATTTCCAGCCTACTTTAATCTGTCTGTGTCACTTTCATGGAAATATTCACAGAATTGTAAATGAGTTAAGGGTACTTTCATTATTTCATGACAAAAAAGGAAAAAAATTAAAATAGGAAAAATAAGGCCCAGGTATTGAGTTAAAATGAAATGTGTTGCATTTATTGGATTGTTCTTTAAAATTAATGCTATAAGTTGACTACTGTTGGTTTGTTAAAATTTTCTTTTTTTCTGAATTGATAGTAATTAAAATGCCCTCTCATTATTTGAAAAAAAGTTGGCAACCCCATACTCTGGGTATACCTTGACTAAGAACTTGGGCTGGGATGGAGAATGCCGCCTGGACTCTTGACTTAGGAACAGCGGAATAGCTCATAGAAAAAGTGGTCATCTTTACCTACCCTTCTGGAAAATAAAAGGGGTCTGTTTTATTCCCAGCTCTATTCTCAGGACTTACATAGTGCCTAGTGTTCAGTAAGTATTTAATAATTATCCTGTAAATGAATGCATGACTCCGTGAGTGAAATATTCTGCTGAGCATCTGCAGTGGCCATCCCAGCACACCGTGAGCTGGTCGTGTCCTGGGAATCCAGCCCTCTCTCTGAGCAGATCAGTCACTGCTTGCTGTCCTTTATTTGGCTAAAGTCTTGGCTAAGAGCTCTCTCTGTGTGTATGTGTGTGTGTGTGTATTATTATAATGGTTTCTCTTTTTTTTCTTAATTTTTAAAACTGAACAATGTGGTATAATAAATATAGCATAAAATTTGTCATCTTAATCATTGTAAGTGTACAGTTTAGTGACATTAAGTACATTCACATTGTTTCGTTGCCACCACTATCCATTTGCAGTACTCTTTTGATCTTGTGAAACTGAAATGCTTCCTATTGACCAATAACTGCCCATCCTCTCCTCCTCCCAGCCCCTAGCAACCACCATTCTACTTTCTTTCTTTGTGAATTTGACTACTCTAACTCCCCCATATAAGTGGAATCATATAAGTTTTGTCCTTTGTGACTAATTTCATTTAATACAATGTCTTCCAGGTTCATCCATGTTATAGTATGTACTAAAATTCTTTTTCTTTTTTAAAAGTTAATAATATTCTATTGTGTGTGGATGCACGTGTGTGCATCTGTGCATATAGTATTTTGTTTATACATTTTTTTCATCCATAAATATTTGGTTTGTTTCCAAATTTTGGATATTGTAATAATGCTGTTGTGACTATGGCTTTATGAATATCTCTTTGAGTCTCTACTTTCAATTATTGTTGGTGTATATACCCAGAACAAAAAATGGTGGATCATAGGGTAGTTTTATTTTTGATACTCTGAGGAGCTGACCTACTGTTTTCCATAGAAGAGGAAACATTTTGCTTCTCTCTTGGAAAAGTTCCAAGTTTTCCTCATGCTTACCGACAATTACGTTCTTTTCCTTTTTCTTTTTGTAGTAGACATTCCCAGTGGGTACAATGCTGATCTCTTAACTGGCTTCTTTCTTTCAAGAATTTCTCTTCCAATTCCTTCTCTTATTACATGTATCTTATAGTATCTTTTAAGTTCTTACAGTATCTTTTCTTAGATGCGAATCTGACCTAGCCAACCATATTCAGGGCTCCCAATTTTTCTAGCTTTAAATTTTAATTTTTTTAATGTGCTTACCCTCTCACATCTCATTTCTATCCCCTTTATCATTTGACTTTAGTCATAATGAATTATTTGCTTTTCTTTATATTATCTGCTTTCAAGTCTCCACAACTCTGTACTAGCGATTTCTTAATGGAGTGCCTCAATTCTGTTTCCCAAATTTCATTTGTTACCTCTATACTTTTTCCCTTATTCACTTTCTATCTACTCTTATGTTCTCATGATGTTTTTATTTTCAGTAGATTTTTAAAAACTTATTTTAAAAACTTAGTTTCATCTGTGTTCAATGAATCAAAATGCATGCTGCTATCACGTATACCTACGTAGAATAAATAAATAAATAAAATTTAAAAACAAATAAATAAATCTATAAAAAGATGACAAAAAAACCCAACAAAACTTAGTTTCATTCTATGTAAAACTAATAAAAAAAATAGAAGGTTTAATAAGCTGATCTTAATCATTCACACATCTTAAATGCATTACTAGTAAATAAAAAGTTCTATCTAAATATCATCAAAAGTTTGTCTTTAAGACCAGTAATGCTGTATATACCATCCTTTGAGAAAGACTGTGCTAACCTACCTTCCCAATCTACCTGATCAGCTCATCCTCAGGATATTGGTTCTGAGTTGGATGAGTAGGTACAAATCCTGACCTGGGACTCTATTATTGTATGATCTTGGATATATTATTGAACCTCTATAAACCTAGTTTCCAATGTTGTGGTTTAGATATGAGGTATCCCCCAAAAGTTTATGTGTGAGACAATGTGAGAGGGTTCAGAGGTGAAATGACTGGGTTGAGAGTCTTAACCCAATCAGTGGATTAATGTCCTGACAGGGATAAACTGAGTGGTCACTGAAGGCAGGTGGAGTGTTGCTGGAGGAGGTAGGTCCCTGAGAGTGTGCCTTTGAAGTATATACCTTGTCCTTGTTGGGCAGAGTTCTCTTACTGTTTCCTGGTTCCATGTCCTAAGCTGCTTTCCTTCACCACACCTTTTCACCATGATGACCTGCTTCACCTTGGACCCAGAGGCATGGAGTGGGCCATATATGGACTAAGACTTTGACTAAGACCTCTGAAACCATGAGCTCCCAAATAAACTTTTCCTTCTCTAATTGTTCTTTTCAGGTGTTTTGGTTACAGGAGTGAAAAAGCTGACTAAAACACACCACAAAAGCTAATAATATTCCCCACCTGAAACAGTTTCTTGAAGTGTTATTAGAATAATGTATGCAGAGCTAAATATTTTCTAACCATGCTGTCTCTCCTTTAGCTCTCCATATTATTAAAAGGTGATCAACAGTAAATTCATTCAAAGTTCTCCTACTATGAAATTGATGAAAACAAGAGTAAACTGGAATCTATTCAGGATATGCTTTCATAGTTTTTCTAATATAATGCAAGTATTGCAATCATTAAACTTTTCTGGGTCTCTAAAATGACAATATTTCAGAGCCAAGTGGGATGCAAAGTTGACCCTGAGGATATTTTCTTGCCCATTCTAGCCAGCATCTGCAGGCTTGGTTAACACAGCTCTAAGTGGAACAGAGGCGGAGGAGTGTGAAGCCAAGCTTAGCTTCAACAGCTGCCTCTCCCTCTGCAATCCCAATGGCTCCAGAGAAAACTAGAGATGACTGAATATTTATTTCAGTTTCTAGTATTAAGGAACACAAGAACAGTTGTAGAAATTAGTTCTATCACTCAGTCTTGTTCGTTTCTAAGCCTCTTGTGTCCAAGTAAAATTTTTCCTCTATTCTCTGTTGTGTTCTTTAGTTCCCTTGGCAGTCCGGTGTTACACAGACTGTCTCCTTTCCTTACTGTTTTGTCCTGAAAGTGCAAGTTTTTCATTTTCACTCTATGAAAACCCTCTGTGCAAAGATACTGAAGGAAGAGGAGGAAAAGATGAAAGTATAGGAGGAAGAAAGGAGAAAAAAAATTAAGAGATGCTTGAAAGCCTGTCCTTCTGTAAGTCTAAATTCAATGGAAGCACTGGCTTTCTCATTATATACAAATTACTTTGTATTTCTCAGTAAGTCCCTTGGGCTGCTTTCCTGGTATTATGTCAAGTACAGTGTAAGCATTCCATAAGCAATAATGCCATATTTTCAAATTTAAAGATTCTCTTTGAAATGTGAAATAAGCAATAAGGAGAATGCCATTTCTCCCCCCCTTACCAGATCCATTTCTGTCATAATATTGAATAGTAAAAAGGTTGACTAAGTAATTATTATTTCTCTATCAATAAAAAAGAAGGATGAGTATGGTTGTCTTCTCAAATGTTTCTTTTTATTTAAAAAAAATAAAAAAATTTTCTTAGGAGCTGCTTAATGTATTTATATATCCAAGACCTTTATCTTACAACTTTATGGACTTCTAACATTTAACCTCCATGAACCTGACATTTAAGATGAAATAGTAGTATGGCAGGGATACTTGAAAAACCAAATGCGTTCTATTTTTCAGGTATCTAGTTTCAAGTTCTTATGATCCCTTCAGAGACATTAAATCTTTTAATCCTAAAACAATATTTTGTATTTTAAAAATGAATTAGGGGGGCTGGGGTTGTGGCTCAGTGGCAGAGCGCTTGCCTAGCATGTGTGAGGCACTGGGTTCGATTCTCAGCACCGCATATAAATAAATAAAATAAAAGGTCCACCAACAACTAATAAAAAATTATTTAAAAAAATGAATTAGGCTATTTGTCAATTTGCATTAAATGAAGGTTATCATTTGGCAGATATATGAATTGTTGATTATGCAACTAAGTTTACTAGAATATTTAAGTTACATCTCTAAAAACGTGCACAGATTAATTTTGTAAATAAATATTTGGTAATTTTAATTAAAATTAATCAATTATGTCAAAATAATGATTACTTGATTGCAAAAAGAGTCAGATTACAGTTCTCTTTGTATTGATTCATTTCTCCATAATTTCTACCAAAAGTTGTTTGGCATTGAGTTAGAAGTTAGACACACAACTTTGTTTTTATGTTGTCATAGAAAAATTTAATGATAATTGTTATTTAAAATAACCTATCTTGAGCAGAAGATATTTAATTATGTTGCCTTGAGAATCATAATCCAATTTTATAAAATAAAATTAAATAAAGCAAAAAACTTTGCTTTCAAAGTTACTGCAATAGGAAAACATCTCCAGCAAATAATATATGAATTATATGGTAGGATATGGGGTGTCCTTGAGCAAAACAGATTGCCAAAGGTTTTCAGCTATTAATTAGAATTCCAAGAAGTAAAATATAATACACATATAATTTTGGGGGGGGAACGATTTTTCTTTACATTTTTATCCTTATATTCATGTTTTTTCCTCTTTTAAAATAGTAAATGTACTGATCTGAAACCCTTTCTTTTCAGAGACCTGGGAACCTAAATTGAGAGGGCTTTGGTTATTCTGAGACGTATTAAGCGACAGGGTCAGTTCTGTTAGACCAAACCTGAAAAAGTCTGGAATCTGAGCTTTGGTTATTAGCAAAGCAAAAAGGATCCTTCTGAGCAAATATTAATTAAGGTTAAGATAAGATTCTAGATTAGGAGCTGCCAACAGTGGCTGAGGAAGAGGGGTAATCAAAAGTGGTAGAGAACCAGTAGTTCAGCATTCAGAGAGCCCTGGGGTTAGCAAGTCAGAGAATGGCTCAATTTAGAAGCATTTTCTGATCTTGGATGGTTCAGAGTACTTGGTTAGAACTTCTAACTCAATGGCAAATTGTTGCTCCACTTAGGGAGTATTTCCCCAACAAACATGGAAACAAGCAGCAATATATCAAGAGTGTAGAGTCTATGTCAAGTGGGTGTCAAACTGAGGTATACTCTCTTAGAGGGAAAGACAAGTCAGGAGAACAGCTACAACAAACAAACAAAACAAACACCAAAACAACTAGAGAAGAAATCTCAAAATCCCTGTTGCCTTGTGCAGTTCTCTGCTTTGGTCCTGAGCTAGGTTTCCTCAGTCTCCTTTATCATTATAGAACACTGCGGTTTTGGTGCTCTTTTGCATAGTAGGGTAATTATAGGGTAATAAGTGTACTGTTTATTTCAAAAAAGCTATGACAATGGATTTTATTTTATTTTATTTTATTTTATTTTATTTTATTTTCCAGCTTATCCAAGGTTTTTGTTTTTTTTTTTTTTAATTTTTATTCTTGTTTTATTTAGGCTTACATGTTGACAGTGTAAATTGACTCATTGTACATAGATAGAGGATAACATATCAATTCTCTAGTTGTAAGTTGTATAGAATCACATCATATATGCAGTCATACATAAAGTTAGGGTTATTATGACCATCATATTCCATCACCCTTGCTGTCCCCAT
>PVHX01022319.1:15929-28007 GCA_004024805.1 Geosciurus inauris | reverse complement strand
TTTTAATTTTTTTTTTTAGTTGTAGATGAACACAATATCATTATTTTATTTATTTATTTATTTTTACGTGGTGCTGAGGATCGAACCCAGTGCCTCATGCATGTGAGGCAAGCGCTCTACCACTGAGCCACAATCCCAGCCCCTCTCTTTTTCTTTTTTGGTCTTGGGGATTGAACCCATGGATGCTTTACCACTGAGCAACATCTCTCAAGTCCTTTTTATTTTTTATTTTAAGACAGAGTCTCTGTGTTGCTGGGAGACTCACTAAATTGCAAAGGCTGACCTGGAACTTGGCAATCTTCTTGACTTAAGCTCCCAGATCCCTGGGATTAGAGGCATGCGCCACTGCACCCAGCCAGGTGTCATGGTGCATGTGGGAGACTGAGGCAGGAGGATCGCAAGTTTGAGGCCAGGTTTAGCAATTTATGTTTTCTTATTGCTTGATTTTTAAATATTTTTTTAGTTGTCAATAGACCTTTGTTTTATTTATTTATATGCAGTACTGAGAAATGAACTCAGTGCTTCACACATGCTAGGCAAGTGCTCTACCACTGAGCCACAACTCCAGCCCCCAGCCTTAGCAATTTATCGAGGTCCTGAGAAACTTGATGAGACCCTGTCTCAAAATAAAAAGGGCTGGGGATGTAGCTCAGTGGTAAAGCACCCCTGAGGGTATGTGTCTGAAAGATTATTGTCTAGTGTTTTTTTTTTTTTTGTACTGGGGATTGCACTCAGGGGCACTTGACCACTGAGCCACATCCCCAGCCCTATTTTGTGTTTTATGTAGAGACAGGATCTCACTGAGTTGCTTAGCACCTCGCCATTGCTGAGGCTAGCTTTGAACTCGTGATTCTCCTGTCTCAGCCTCCCTAAGTGCTGGGATTACAGGCTTGAGCCACCGTGCCCGGCTTGTCTAGTGTTTTTAAATTTTACCTTGAGGACTTCCTTGTGCATTTCTTGCAAGGCAGATCAAGAGGTCATGAACTCCCTTCAGTTTTGGGGGTGTTTGTTTGTTTTTTGCTGGGAATTGAACCCAGGGCCTTGTGGATGCTAGGCAAGCACTCTACTGACTGAGCTATATCCACAGCCCCCCTCAGTTTCTGTGTATTTGGGAGTGTTTTAAATTTTGTTTTGTTTTTCCTGCCTTCTTTCCTCCAAAGTTTTCTGGTGAGAAATCTACTGATAATTTGTTAAAGTTCACTTGTATGTGACATGCTTCTTCTTTCTTGTTGCTTTCAAGATTTTGTGTCTTTCTCTTTGGGAAGTTTGGTGGTGGTGTATCTTAGTGTGAGTCTTTCTGGATTCCTTTTACTTAAACTTCACTTGGCTTCTTGAATGTTTAAAGTCATGTCTTTCATTACATTTGGGAAGTTTTTGTTTTTAATTTATTTTTTGTAGTACTAGGGATTTAACCCTGGGGCATTCTACCACTGAGCTACATTTCCAGTCCCTTTTCACTTTGACACATGGTCTTGCTGAGTTGCCCAGGCTTTTGTCCAACTTGTTATCCCCCTACCTCAGCCTCCTGAGTCTTTGGCATTACAGGCAAGGACTACTGTGCTTGGCAAATTGGGGAAGATTTCAGGCCTTATTTTTCAAATGTTTTTTCTGCCTTTCTCTCTTGTTTATCCCTTTGGGATACCCATAATATATATATTCTGCTTGGTGGTGTCCCATGGGTTCCTTATGTTCTCCATTTTTTTAAATCTTTTTTCTTTCTGCTCCTCAGATTTTTTTTTTTAATATTTTTTTAGTTGTAGATGGACACAATGTCTTTATTTTATTGCTTTGTACGTGGTGCTGAGGATCGAACCCAGTGCCTCACGCATGCGAGGCAAGCGCTCTACCGCTGAGCTACAATCCCAGCCCCCTGCTCCTCAGATTTAATACTTTCCATTATCCTATCTTCAAGTTTACTTTGCATTCAAATCTGCCAAGATGACTAGTAAATTTTTCATTTCTTATACTTCATAGCTTCTTTTTGTTCTCTTTTTAGGTTTCTCTTTTTTTTAATATTTGAATTTTGTTCATGCATTGTTTTCTTGATTTTTGTCTATACCTTCCTGCAACTTTTTTTGTGTGTGAGTGTGTGTGTGTGTGTGTGTGTGTGTGTGTGGTAGTGGGGACTGAGCAACTCTATGACTGAGCAACATCTCCAGTCCTTTTAAAATTTTATTTTTATTTCTTGCCTAGTTGCTCTGGCTGACCCTTGAACTTGCAGTCTTCCTGCCTCCGCCTCTGGGTCACTGGGATTATAGGGATGCATTACCATGAGTAGCTCCTGTAGTTTTTTTCATTATCTTTAAGGCAGTTGTTTTAAAGCATTTGTCTAGTAGATCTACCACCAGGTCATCTCCATGACAGTTTCTGTTGATTAATTTTTTCCTTGGAGTGATTCATACTTTCTTGCAAGATTTTGTTGAGAACTGGGCATTTGAAACTATCAATGTGGTAACTCTGGGAATCAGATTTTTCCCCCTCCCTAGGGTTTACTTTTTTTGTTGTTATTTTTGTTGTTATAGGCTGTATTTGTGCCAAGTGTTAGACTGAGGCATAAACTTAAGGTCTTATTATTTCTGAACCTGTACCTTTTGCTAAGTATGTGTGATCATTTTCGTGTTTTTTTTTTTTTCTTGTGGTGCTGGGGATTGAACCCAGGGTCTTGTGCATGGGAGACAAGTGTTCTACCAACTGATCTGTCCTAGTCTTTTTATTTAAAAAAAAAAAAAATTGCCACAAGATCTCATTATATTGACCAGGCTAGTCTTGAATTCCTGGGCTCAAGTAGTCTCCCCAGCCTCTTGAATACCTGGGACTCCATACCCTACTGTGTCTGGCTAAATGTCCTAATCTTTTGTTTTGTTTTTTGTTTTTAATTTTTTTTTAGTTGTAGATGAACACAGTATTTTTATTTATTTATTTTTATGTGGTGCTGAGGATCGAACCCAGTGCTTCACACATGCGAGGTGAGCACTCTACCACTGAGCCACAACCCCAGCCCCTGTTTTTTTTTTTAATTTTTTTAAATATTTTTTTCAGTTGTAGATGGACGCAATATCTTTATTTTATTTATTTATTTATTTGTATGTGGTGCTGAGGATCGAACCCAGTGACTCACGTATGTAAGGCAAGCGCTCTACCACTGAGCCCCAGCCCCAGCCCTTGTTTTGTTTTTTAAATGCCCTAATCTTTAATGTTTGGGTACCAAAAGGGGAAAAGGAGAACAATGAAAGAAACAAAAAGTGGATATTGAGCTTTAAATCTTCTGGAAGTCACTTCTGCTGTAGGGAAGAGGATCTCACAGTAATTTGGGGGGATGAGTGCAACAACAATGAACACTGTCTCTTTGTTTATACATAAGTGATGTAAAGTAGCAGTTAGAGCACAGATCCTTGATATTTGGAACACAGGGTCATTTTTGGAAACTCTAGACTCCCAAAAGCTATGTGCAGTTTGCTCCAGGAATTTGTTCGGGGGACCTCCCTGCAATGGGGCAGAGGACACAAGATAAAACTACTACTTTGCTTAAAGCTGAAATTATCCATAGTTCACCTTTTAAGCCTTCCCCCTGGAAGTTGTAAGTTTGTACCTCAAACCAGTGAAAGCCGGGCACAGTGGCTCAAGCCTATAATCCCAGCACTTAGGGAGGCTGAGACAGGAGAATCGCGAGTTCCAAGCCAGCCTCAGCAAGGGCGAGGTGCTAAGCAACTCAGTGAGACCCTGTCTCTACATAAAACACAAAGTAGGGCTGGGGATGTGGCTCAGTGGTTGAGTGCCCCTGAGTTCAATCCCCAGTATCAAAAAAAAAAAAACAACAACAAAACCAGTGTACTTATATTTGACAGATTCTGCCATTGGAGTAGATGGGGGCGGGGGGAGATTGAGAGAGATTTAGTTCTGGTGCTTCCAGTCTGCCATCTTCTCAGCATTCTCTGTGGTTGTGTGTGTGTGTGCATGTGTGTGTGTGAGTGAAACCCAGGAATACTTTACCCCTAAGCTACATCCCCACTTCCTTTAGTTTTTTAAATTTTGAGACAGGGTTTCACTAAGTTGCTAAGGCTGGGCTCAAACTTAAGATCCTCCTGCCTCTGGCCTTCAGTCTCTAAAATTACAGATGTGTGCCACTGCACATGGCTTTTGTTTTGTTTTGTTTTTTACTATTACATATTCCTAGCACTTAGAACAATGCCTGGCACTTGAGTGCTCAATAAAAATGAGTTAAATAAAAAGGAAAACAGTGATAGTTGTGGGTATTAGTTGCATTCTAGATATAGTTTGAAGATGGGACTGCTGAATTTGTTGATGGATTGTGGTAAGATGAGTGACAGAGAAAGATTTATCAAAGATGGCATCTAGACTTTTGGCCTAAGTGTGTAGAATTGTCATTTCTTGAGATAGTTCAATGGAAAACAGCAAATTAGAAGATAAAGTGAACTGTGATATCCTAAGGTAACAAGTTTAAAAGTAACTGAAATAGTTGTTTTCAAGTTTCTTCTTTTTTTTGGTACTGGAGATTGAACTCAGGGGCACTCAACCACTGAGCCACATCCCCAGCCCTATTTTGTGTTTTATGTAGAGACAGGGTCTCACTGAGTTGCTTAGCACTTCACCCTTGCTGAGGCTGGCTTTGAACTCGCAATTCTCCTGTCTCAGCCTCCCTAAGTGCTGGGATTACAGGCTTGCACCACCGCACCCGGCTAAGTTTCTTCTATTTGACTTTAACATTGTATAAGCTTTGGAGACTACTATCCTTAACCATATTTATTTGTATTTTCTCAGGTCATGCGCATTGTGGATAATGTTCGTCCTGATCGACAAACAGTTATGTTTTCAGCTACTTTCCCCAGAGCTATGGAGGCTTTGGCTCGCAGAATCCTAAGTAAACCCATTGAAGTACAGGTTGGAGGCAGGAGTGTGGTTTGTTCGGATGTTGAGCAACAAGTGGTGGGTATTATCTTTAGGAAATTCCTAGTTTCCTTGGGATGTGTAGGCAGCATGTATGATCTTTTCGGGATTTTTGTGAGGTGGATAGATAATTTTTAAAATTAAGTGGTATGGGGGCTGGGATTATGGCTCAGTGGTAGAGCGCTTGCCTCGCATGCGTGGGGCACTGGGTTCGATCCTCAGCACCACATAAAAATAAATAAAGATATTTGTGTCCATCTACAACTAAAAATACATATATTAAAAAAAATTAAGTGGTATGCATCCATTGCAGCCTTCAATATTTTGCCAGGTATATTTGACTATGTTATGTGGAACTGACTATTTAAAATGCTCTTTTTAGTTTCTTTCATCAGAAGTGGAGGGCTGGTAGATAGAAATGTAACACACCTAGCTTAATTTTTGATTACTTTTGAAGTTAAGAGATGAGCGAACAGATGATTGCTTGCTCGTATTTGCAAACTTCTTATTACCTACAGATTTATAATTTCTTTTTATTTTTTTTAACTTACTTGTTTTCCAAGTAAAATCAGCATTTCCTAGCCCTTTCTTAAAATATAGAAAGGTATTAATCTTGTATTCATTCACCACAAACTAAATGAGTATTTCTGTCCAAAGGATGTATTTGCATTTTTACTCCAATCACTTGGTGTAATTTTGTGTTTTCAGATTGTGATTGAAGAAGAAAAGAAATTCTTGAAGTTACTTGAGCTTCTAGGCCATTATCAAGAATCAGGATCTGTCATTATATTTGTGGATAAGCAGGAACATGCTGATGGTCTCTTGAAGGATTTAATGAGAGCATCTTACCCTTGCATGTCTCTTCATGGAGGTAATGTTTAATTCCATTCACACATGGTTTTAAATACTTAACTTGCCAAGCACGGTGCTGTACTCTGAATAATAATATTTGCTTTGTTTTCTGTGATTTAGAATTGTTTTATATTATTTATCTCAGTTTTTACTGAGCTTTCTGCAATCAGCAGTCATATTAGAGGTAAAGTAAATGAGACAGTCAAACATGGGATTTTTGTGTCACTTTAGGTGTAACTTCAGCCTTGTTATGTATTATGGGGCTTAGAACATATATGGAACTGGTACAGTTTGTTTACCCTCATTACCCAGGTATTCTGGCTGTATGACTTTGTAATGCACTACTTTGGAATTTAGAGGCACCAGTCATTTATTTTGTTACAGTTCTACAATTTGGGCAGAACTGGGCATGTACATCTAGTCTGTGTTTCATACTTTGTAGCTTATTTGAGGCTTGAGTAGGGTGGCTCAGTGGGGGCTTGGGATCTACTTTCAATTTGCCTCAATGTGGCTGGCACGGTGGCACTGGCTCTTCACTGGAAGTTCAGTCAGGCTATAGGGGTTCTTGTGGGCCTAGTAGGGTTTTTTTTGTTTTTGTTTTTTTGGTACTGGAGATTGAACTCAGGGGCACTCGACCACTGAGCCACATCCCCAGCCCTATTTTGTGTTTTATGTAGAGACAGGGACTCACTGAGATGCTTAGCGCCTCGCCGTTGCTGAGGCTGGCTTTGAACTTGTGATTCTCCTGTCTCAGCCTCCTTAAGTGCTGAGATTACAGGCTTGCACCACTGCGCCCGGCTCCTAGTAGAGTTTTTAAAGACCAAGAGACAAAAAGCAGAAACTGGCACACCAATAAGGACAGTCCTGGGAATTAACAGAGCTTTTACTTCTTCCATATGCTATAGGTCAAAGTAGTTCTAGGACTGGTCCAAACATAGAGGGGTGGAGTTGTAGACTCCACCTCTTAACAAGAGAGTATCTTAGCACATGCAGAAGATCACGTGGGACAGGAGATACTTTTGCTGTAATCTTTGGAATATACAGTCTACCATACCCAGCTTCATACGAGATGAAATTAAATGGGCTTGTATTCAGTTAACTTTGTAAAGGCATTTGTTTTATTTGTTTATTTGCTATACTGGGGATTGAGCCCAGGACCTTATGCATACTAGGCATGCACTATACCTCAGAGCTACATCACCAACATGGTTAGTTACCCTTTTTTTTGTTGTTGTTGGTGGTGGTACTGGGAATTGAACCCAGAGCTGTTTAACCACTGAACCATATCTTCAGCCCTTTTTTATATTTTTTTCAGAGACAGGGTCTCTCTCAGTTGCTTCAGGCCTTCCTAAGTTTCCAAGGCTGGCTTTGAACTCGTGATCCTTCTGCCTCAGCTTCTAGAGTCACTGGGATTACAGGTGTGCGCCACTGCACCCAGCTAGTTAGTCAACTTTCAATGTTTGAAAATAAGTTATTTTTCCTTTTTTTAAAAAAAATTATGGTAAATATACATTCCCTAAAATTTACCATTTTAACCATATTTGTTTATTTATTTTTTGGGATCCAGGGGCACTTAACCACTGAGCCATATCTTTTATATTTAGAGACAGGATCTCTCTAAGTTGCTTAGGGCCTTACTAAGTTGCTGAGGCTCGCTTTGAATGTGCAATCTTCCTGCCTCAGCCTCCTGAGTCGCTGTGATTACAGTCAATGTGCCACAGCACCTGGCTCATAATTCCATTTTAAGGCTAAATAATATTCCGTTATGTACATATTATGTACACATTTTCTTTATTCATCTGTTGATGGAGACCTGGGTGTCCTTTGGGTATTATGTATGTTGACACAGAATGTGGTGTGCAGGTATCTTGTGTTAATGTCTTCAGCTCCTTTGGATGTATGCCTAAAAATGGAATTGCTTGGTCATATGGTAAGTCTAAGTTTAAATTTCTGAGGAACTATCAAATTGATTTCCATAGTGGCTGTACCATATGATATTCCTACCAGCAATGCACTGGGGTTCCAGTCTTTCTAAGTCTAAGCCAACACTTACTGTTTTCTATTTTTTTTTTTATAATAACAATACCAGTGGGTATTATGTCATATCTCATGACTCTGATTTGCATTTCTCTAATAAGAAGTAATGTTAAGCATCTTTTTAAAGTCATTATTGGCTATTTGTATTTCTTATTTGGAGAAATGTATGTTTGAGGCTTTTATCCACTTTTTATTTGGCTTGTTTTGGTTTTTGCTGTAGAGTTTCTTTCTATATTCTGTAGGATAATGTGTTACCAGCTGTATGATTTGCAGACATTTTCTCCTATTTTGTGAATTTCTTCTTTTCAGTGTTTTGAGTACCAGAGTTTTTTATTTTGAATCTGTTTATTTTTCCTTTTGTGTTTGTGCATTTGTTGTCATCTCAAAGAAATCATTGCTAAATCCAAGATTATAAAAAATGTTATCCTTTTCTTCTAAAAGTTTTATAGTTTTAGCTCACATGTTTAGAACTTGGAGGGGTTTTTTTTTGGGGGGGGGTCCCTTTTTTTCCTTTTTTTGAAATCGATCCAGATTGGTCTTGAACTTCTGGGCTCAAGTTATCCACCCACTTTAGCCTCCCAAGTGACTGGGACTACAGGTGTGTGCCATTATATCCAGCTTCTTACATTTTTATTTAATTTCTGTATATGGTGTAAAATAGGATCCAAGCTTTTGTATCTGGCTGTTTGGTACCCTGTTAATTAATTAATTGACTATGTTTGTAAGGATTTGCTTCTGGGCTCTGTTCGTTTCCATTGGTTTATATGTCTGTCATGGCTGTTGTATGCCGAGGTCTGTCTTAATAATTCTGTCTTTTTTGCTTTTACTTTTTTTTGAGGCCGGATACTAGGGATTCAACTCAGGGGCACTTGACTACTGAGCCACATCCCAGCCCTATTTAGAGACAGGATCTCACAGAGTTGCTTAGCACCTCACTGTTGCTGAAGCTGGCTTTGAACTCACGATTTTCCTGCCTCAGCTGGGATTATAGGCAAGTGCCACCACATCCAGCTCTGCTTTTCCTTTTTTTAAAGAGCAGTTTAAGGTTCATTGCAAAATTGAGCAGAACTTTGGGTTCTCACATACCTTCAGCTCCTCCCCCAGCCTTCCTCACTTAAAATCCTTACGTGAGAATGGTACCATTGTTAAAAATCAGCAAACCTACACTGACACAGCACTGACATACAAAGTCTATAGTTTACATTAGGGCTCACTGTTGGTGGTGTACAATCTATGGATTTTGACAAATTTTATATTGATCCTTACCCGCCATTATAGTATCATGCAAGATAGTTTCACTGTTCTAAAAATCCTTCACATTCTCCCCCTTAACACTGGCGTTAGTAATCTATTCACTTTCTCTATTCTTTTACTTTTTCTAGAAAGCACTGCATTTATTTTTTAAATTAATCTCAAATCACTAGCATAACTAATGCTAATACATATAATTTTTAGTTTTGCCATATTGGCATCATTATCTTAAAAAATGTTTTTGTGGCTATTTGTTGCAAAGCTTCTAAGTCCAGAATTTTGGTTATTCTACACATTTGAAACATGGGCTTTAGTTTCTTACCTGTGATAATTTCTGTTCTGTTGTTTGTTATTCTGTACTTTTGCGGGGTGGGGGGTGGGGGTACCAGGGACTGAACTCAGGGGTACTTAACCACAGAACCATACCCCAGCCCTATTTTGTGTATTATTTAGAGACAGGGTCTCACTGAGTTACTTAGCACCTCGCCCACCTCGCCGTTGCTGAGGCTGGCTTTGAACTAGTGATTCTCCTGCCTCAGCCTCCCAAAGTGCTTGGATTACAGGTGTGCACCACTGTGCCGGGCTTATACTTTTTAATTTTAAATGTTTTGATTAAAAGTGGTTTGGGGCTGGGATTGTAGCTCAGCGGTAGAGCGCTTGCCTCGCATGCATGAGGCCCTGGGTTCGATCCTCAGCACCACATACAAAGCAATAAAATAAAGACATTGTGTCCATCTACAACTAAAAAAATATTTAAAAAAAAAAAAAAAAAAGTGGTTTGTCTATGTATGTTTGAGAAGTGTGGGTGTTGACATGTCTGAAATGCATGTTTTGTTGTTGTTGTTTTTAACCTTTGTAGAAGAAATAAATACAAACAGCAAAACACATGGTCCATTCTTGCTAGGGTTTTTAGAATTGCTAAAGATGCTGATATCTTTGGAATGTGACTAAACAAGAGAGAATATATTGAGTATATTCGTTTGTGAGGATGCAGACTGTGGTATTTTTATTCTTTCAAGATTGATCTGCATAAAAGGCTAGTCTCATTGACAAAACTGCCATTTAATGACTTAATAGCTTTTTATTTCTGCTTACTCTGTAATGATGGGGAAGCTCAGAGATACAGGACTGTCTTCTATGGAGCTGCCTGTAGTTGCTCAGGTCTGGATGGGAAGGGGTAAGTGGTGGGAGATAATAGGAGTGTGAATTGTGTGTTGTACCCACTGTTGGCCCTCTTAACCTGAGAAAAATTTCTCAGTACCACAGGCAAAACATATCACGGTTGCTTGACTTTTTCATTAAGAGATTTGTCAGAACAAGACAATTGTGGTTTATGAACAAAATACATGAAGAACGGGTTGTTCTTGATACTATATTTTTTACTTATTACATGCCAACATTCACTTAAAGTGGATTAAAAAATGAAAGAGGAGATCTGAAAATATTTTGATTAAACCATGACTGAAAATTCTATTTTGTCAGTCATCCATTTCTTTATTTTTGCACTAACATTGAGTAATTAAAAATTTTCTTTAAAACATCCTTTCATGTAATATGGTGAATTAAATTGGCAAAGCATTCCAGTGGTTTATGCTTCCTCATAATTATGGTGTTCAAGAACAGAGACTTTCTGGAGGGCAGAATGCTCCTTTGAGGTCTGTGACATGCAGTGTTAGTATTTTTTTGTTTTTTTGCAAATAACAGAAAATATGAACTTAATTGCCTTAAATTGTGAGGAAATTTTATTGTCTTACACAATATGAAATCTCAAGGCAAAGTGATTCCAGATTGTTCCATATGAGTGTTTCTACATCACCTATGTGTAGTTTCTACACTGCCACCTTGAGACTGTAGCTTAGTCACTGGATAGAGTCTTTTGAGTACAAGTTTTACATTTTGAATCCCAGTTTATTTTTCCTTTTGTATGTGTGCATTTGTTGTCATATCCAAGAAATCATTGCCAAATCCAAGGTTATGAAAATTTTTTCCTTTGTTTTCCTTCTGAAAGTTTTATGATTTTAGCTCACATGTTTAGAACTTGGAGGTTTTTTTGTTTTGTCCTTCTTTTCCTTGTTTTGAGATTAACTCTGGTTGGTCTTGGCAGCAGAAAGGCTGTGCAAAATGCAGTCATCACTTCCAGAGAAAACAAGTTTAAAGAAAGAGGAGAGACTGTTTCCATGTATGTGTATGTCACACGTATACACCCCCTTCCCCCTCCTCCATTGTTTTTCCTGCAGTATTGAGGATTGAACCCAGGGCAGTCTACTATGGAGCTCTATCACCAGCCCTTTTTTAGTTTTTATTTTGAGATAGGGTTTTGCTAAGTTGCCCAGGCTGGTGTCAGACTTGGAATTCTCCTGCACCAGCCTCCCAAGTTGCTAGGACTATAGGTACAAACCACCATATCTAGCTTTCCTAATTTCTAATTACCAAAATTTTCAAACATAGAAAATCTGAAAAAAATAATATAGTGAATACCCTTGACTAATAGTAGATTCTATAAGTAACGTGTGTGTGTGTGTGTGTGTGTGTGTGTGTGTGTGTGTTTCTAGGGATCAAACCCAGGGCCTTGTGCGTGCTAGGCAAACTCTCTACCACTGAGCCACACCCCAAATTTTATTAATGTATTTGTAGCATCAGCTCAGCAATTCTACTTCAATGTCATCATTAACACTAGTTCAAAATTATTTTTAAAAATAAAACTATGGGCTGCGGTTATGGCTCAGTGGTAGAGCGCTTGTCTATCACATACACGTGAGGCACTGGATTCGATCCTCAGCACCACATTAAAAAAAATAATAAAATAAAGTTATTGTGTCCAACTACAACTAAAAATTTTTTTTTTTTTTTTTTTTTGGTACTGGGGATTGAACTCAGGGGCACTCGACCACTAAGCCCCATCCCCAGCCCTATTTTGTGTTTTTGTAGAGACAGGGTCTCACTGAGTTGCTTAGCACCTCGCCATTGCTGAGGCTGGCTTTGAACTCGCGATTCTCCTGTCTCAGCCTCCCTGAGTGCTGGGATTACAAGCGT
>PVHX01022319.1:0-15829 GCA_004024805.1 Geosciurus inauris | reverse complement strand
AAAATATTTTTAAAAAAATAAAGCCGTGTATAAATTATAGTGAAATGTACGGATCTTAAGTGTATTAATATCCGTATATAATTTGTGAAACTCAAAGCTCTATTAAGATATAACCTCAGAAATTTCTGTCTGTTAATTCCTGTTCCTACCCACAAGAGTCAACCACTTTAAACATTTTTTTCTACATAGATTAGTTTTATCTGTTGGAATTTCAGACAAGTGGAACCATACAGTATGTACTATTACTTTATGAGGTAACATGATTTTGAGATTTGTCCATTTTGTTGCATGTATCAGTTATTTTTTCTGATTGCTGAATAATATTCTAGTAATTTCTTTGAGACACTTGGTCTGTCCAGGATTTTGTCTGCTTTAGCCACCCCACAGAATACACCGTAATCAGTATACAGAACTTTCTGTTAATCCACAAAACTCACTCATCTTGTCCCTGTAAAGGTAAAGGTAATTAGAAAGGCACCTCTTACCCTGGTTTGTAACCTCTGGCAACCCTTGTGACCTTTTTGTTTTGTTTTGTGTAGGTTTTTTTGTTTTGTTTTGTTTGCTGTGCTGGTGGCACTGTTCTTTTCTTACAAGAATTTTTATAAGTGATATCAGTACATAATCTTTTTGCAGTTGGCTTTTTTTTTTTTTAACTCAACATAACTTTGAGATTCATCTAAGTTATTGCCTAGCTCGTTTTATTTATTGTTGCATTTGTTTATTTTGTATTCATTGTATGGCTGTGCCACTTCTTGTTCATCCATTTAAGGACATTTTGGTTGTTTCTAGATTTTAAAATCAAATGGAGCTGCTGTTAAATATTCAAGTAAAGTTTTTATGTAAATGTAGATAACCAACAATGGGATTACTGGGTCATATGGTAAATGTATTTGTGCATAGTTTTGTGTATTCCTTTGTTCATTTAACTTCTAGAATCTACATATATACCTTATACCTAATTTGGGAAATCCATGGCTTGTTATTTCTTTAATTTTTTTTCTGCCTTTCTCTTTTTTGTGACTCCAATTTTGTGTATGTTTTACCTTTTAAAGTTATCTCACATGTGACTTATTCAGTCTTTTTTAGCCTCTCTCACTTTGTAATTCAGATTGGATAATTTCTGTTTCTGTCTTTAGGTTCATTGGGTGTTTTTGTTTGTCTTCATCATTTTTAACCTGCAGTTAAGTCCCTCTGTTGAGGATTTTTTTTGTTGTTGTTGTTATTTTATGGTTCTAGGGATAAGCAAGTGCTCTATAACCACAAGCCCACAAAGCTATAACCCCAGCCCTTATCCAGTGAATATTTTTAAAAATTCAATTGTTACATTTTGTATATGTGTGTGGCACTGTGTATTGAACCAAGGGCTTCATGTGTGTATTTTGTTAGTCCTAAACTTTCCAATGGGTTCTCTTTTATAATGTCTTGTTTTTCTGATTAGATTTTTGAGACATTCATTATAAGCCTTAAAAAATCCTTGATCATAGTTATTGTAGGTGCTTCAATAAAATCTTTGTTAAATATAACATCTGTGTTATTTTGATGTCAGTCTCTAATGATTGTCTTTTGATTTTATGTTTTTCTGTTCATATGCCTAGTCATTTTTGTTTTTACACTGGACTTTGTGAATAATGCATTGTAGAGATTGTGAATTCTCTTAAATTCTGTAGTCCCCACCTCACTGTACCCCCACAGCCTCCCAAGTTGCTGAGATTACAGGTTCGCACAACCACACCCAACTCAACATTGAATTGCTTTAGTCTTTTATTTTCTATAGTGAAGGAGTTGGAGATGTGGATTTGTTTTTTCCTCCATATTTAGATTCTTTGTCAGAAGGAATGGGAAATTTAATTTGAACATGGTTTATAGCTCTTCTCTTTACTTGTAGGTATTGATCAATATGACAGAGACAGCATTATAAATGACTTTAAGAATGGGACCTGCAAACTTCTTGTGGCCACCTCTGTTGCTGCCCGAGGTCTAGATGTGAAACATTTGATTCTTGTAGTAAATTACAGCTGCCCCAATCATTATGAGGATTATGTGCACAGAGCAGGACGGACTGGAAGAGCAGGCAACAAAGTAAAAAGAATTTTTTAATATTTTATTTCTTTTATATTACAATATAGGTGCTTGTTTAGTGTTTTAACTCCTAGCTAATAGGAGTTATGGGGATAATTTGAAAATCCTTGATTATCAGAGTATGTGGAATGGATGATGTTAATCATTTACATATATATACACATGCACACACACACCCCTAAGTCTTGTTGAAAGGATGAAATACCTAGATACTGTTAACACTTGTGTCTCCTTTTAGTTTTTTCACCCTCATCTAACACTTAGTATACATACATATAAGTATAGAGTCTGGGATGTTTCGTGGCCTTTTTTTTTAAACGTGAGATCATAAAATAGACCTACCCGCATACACATCACACGTAGATATATATGTTCTCTATTTTTTAAAAACTGGGCTAGGGATCAAATCCAGTATCTTGTACATGTTAGGCAAGTGCTGTGCCACTGAGCTACATCCCAATCCTTTTTATTTTATTTTGTGTTTTGAGACAGGTCTTGCTAAATTGCTGAGGCTAGCCTCAAACTTGCTGTCTTCCTGCCTCAGCCTTTCTAGTCCCTGGGATTACCAGCATGTGCTGTGCCTAGCCTCTTTAATTAGTCTTAAAGAAATGTACGGAATGCTCTATCCTAGGACATTAATAAGGGTTATAGTAGTATAGCAGGTAGTAAAAAGATGATATTAAGCAAAAAAGAGAAAAATGAAATGTTATATTAAAGAAAATTAATATGGTAATGCAATTATGTATTTGTGTCGTTTTATCTTTTTTACTTATTTACAAAGAAATTAGATATTTTCTTGTTTTACTTGTCTTTTTTGGGGTGGGGAGCATTGAGCCTGGAGCCTTGCACATTCTAGGCAAGTATTCCACCACCGAACCACACCCTAGCTTGCTTATTTCATTTTTAAATGAACTTATGTATTTTCCTTTGAACTATTTAAGAATTTAATAGGACTCTTTAGTGACCCTTAAAGTTCTTTAGTGTTGGTGTCAGTCTCAAGAGGATTTATTAGGTGGTTCACATTTAATTTACTTTTGATCTAAGTTGGATTTGTCTTATTAATGTCTAATCATTTTACTTCTTCATCATTCATTAGGGATATGCCTATACTTTTATCACGGAAGATCAAGCTCGTTATGCTGGTGACATAATTAAAGCTCTTGAATTGTCAGGGACTGCAGTGCCTCCTGATCTAGAGAAACTTTGGAGTGATTTCAAAGATCAACAGAAAGCTGTGAGTTTTTTAACTTATGTTTCTTTTATGCAAGTCACAAATGTAAATACTTGATACTTGGACATCTTGATGGGACTGTTTTCCTTTATTTCTTTAAAGAGGAAAAAGTGAAAACCAAGCCTCTTTCTTTGCTTGCATTTAGTGTTTTATGAAGTCCTATAAAGTTCTTAGTTTTTCTTTCAGGCTAGATGAAGCACATCTGTTACATTGGCATGTACCACCTTGGAAAATATTTAAAATCTCTAATCTTTTTAAAATTTTTCTTTAAAAGGAAGGAAAAATAATTAAAAAGAGTAGTGGGTTCTCTGGTAAGGGATTCAAATTTGATGAAACTGAACAAGCTTTGGCTAACGAGAGGAAGAAATTACAAAAAGCGGCTCTTGGTCTGCAAGATTCAGATGATGAGGATGCTGCAGTTGACGTAAGTATTATTCTAAGTCCCATTCATGTCAATTGAAGTAATTATTTCTTTTGTACTAGAGGTCTGGCCATAGGCTTGTCCCTACAAACCTTGGCATGTACCCTCCCAATATTATTCTCTGTGTATTTTTAATTTTTTTATTTTCATAAAAATAAGATTATATTGCTTTATAACCTTTTCAACAATCATTTGTAGAAATATTTTCAGTTTAGTAAGTTCGCTTATATTCTTTTTTTTTTTGGTACCAGGGATTGAACTCAGGGATACTCGACCACTGAGCCACATCCCCAGCCCTATTTTGTGTTTTAGGTAGAGACAGGGTCTCACTGAGTTGCTTAGCCCCTTGCTGTTGCTAAGGCTGGCTTTGAACTTGCAGTTCTCCTGTGTCAGCCTCCCAAAGTGCTGGGATTATAGGCATGTGCCACCGTGCCCGGTTGCTTATATTATTCTTTTTTTTTTTTTTTTTTTTTTTTTTTTTTTTTTTTTTTTTTTTTTGGTACTGGGGATTGAACTCAGGGGCACTCGACCACTGAGCCACATCCCCAGCCCTATTTTGTGTTTTATGTAGAGACAGGGTCTCACTGAGTTGCTTAGCGCCTTGCCATTGCCGAGGCTGGCTTTGAACTCGCGATTCTCTTGTCTCAGCCTCCCTAAGTGCTGGGATTATAAGCGTGAGCCACCGCGCCCGGCTGCTTATATTATTCTTGAGGACTTTATAACATTTTATTATATGGATGTTTCAGGATTCAATGAATCAAACACCTGTTTTTGAATATATAGATTGTTTTCATATATTCATTATTTGGAATGTAGCTATTATAAACATATTTCATTGTGCATTCTTGCATATTTAACTTTTGCACACATACCAAATTAACTCTTGGGGATTAGTTAATTAATAGAATCGCTAGGCCAAAGAGTTTATTTAATTTTGTCTTAAACATTATCAGGTTGTCCTCCAGCAAGGGAGTATCAGTTTGTACTCATTGTATTGGTATGAAAGAATGCCTGGCCCCCATACATTTAAAAATATTGTACTAGTATTGTTTTTTTGTTGTTGTTGTACTAGTATTGTTTTTTGTTGTTGTTGTTGTTGTTGCTGCTGCTATGTTGATATCAGGTCTCTCTGTGTGGTACAGGCTGGCCCTGTACTCCTTGGGCTCACGTGATCCTTCTTCCTTGCTACTGCGCCCAGCTATCAAATTTTTTATTTTTTTTTAAGTTGGGTAATTATCAAATATTCTTATTAATAGTAATACTCAGCATTTATTGAGTGCTACTAAGTATGCTGTGCCAAGTACTTTACCAGGGATATTTCACTTACTTCCTCACAGTCAGCATATAAGGTAGATACTCAAAATATTTGACATTTTATAATTGAGCAGACTGAGGCTTAGAAAGAAATAATAACCTTTTCAGGTTTACACAGCTAATATTCTTATCAAAGCCTATGTTCTTAGCAGGTTAAGGTTTTCAGAGTGTAGTTTTAGAACACCAATCCCAGGAGCGTTAGAAAAGAATGTTTCCATTAATAATTTTGGAAAATCTGTCTAGTATATACAAATAATGTACATCAAAGGATATAAAAAATTCTTAAGGCAGTCCATTTAACTTTGTTTAACCCAGAAAATTTCCAGTACATTTGATCATACAACAGTTTGTTTTTTAAATTAAATTAAACCTTTTCTTGCTTTTAGGAAGTATGAATTCAATTTCATCTTTGCATTGAGGAAATTGAGGCTCTATGAAAGCATTTGGATGATCTCAGCAGCTTGGGAGGCTGAGGCAGGAAGATCACAAATTCACAGCTAGTCTCAACAAAAGGGAGGCACTAAGCAACTCAGTGAGACCCTGTTTCTAAACAAAATACACAATAGGGCTGGGGATGTGGCTCAGTGGCTGAGTGCCCCTGAGTTCAGTCCCCAGTACCAAAAAAACAACAACAAAAAAGTATTTGGTCCAGGTCTACCCAGGGAAGTCAGCCTAGCCAGGACCAGAACCCAGGTCTCCTATTATCCTAAGGCCATTTTTTTTTTTTTTCTTGGTACTGGGGATTGAACTCAGGGGCACTCGACCGCTGAGCCACATCCCCAGCCCTATTTTGTGTGTTATTTAGAGACTGGGTCTCACTGAGTTGCTTAGCGCCTCGCCATTGCTGAGGCTGGCTTTGAACTCGCGATTCTCCTGTCTTGGCCTCCCAAAGTGCTGGGATTACAAGCGTGAGCCACCACGCCCGGCTAAGGCCATTTTTTTTTTAGTATACCTACTAGCTCAAAACTCAAAAAAGTCCATGTTTTAGTTACCTATTACTGTGTAAGAGATCAATACAAAACTTAGCAGGTTAAAATAATAAGTAGTTATTATTTCATAGTTCCTGAGGGGCAGGAAATTGAGTGGTTAGCTACTTCTGGCTTGGACTCTCATGAATTGCAGCCGGTGTAGGCTGCAGTCCCCTGATGGTTTGACTGAGCTTCTGTGATGGCTCACTCACTTTGATATTTACAGGATGCCTTTGTTTTCTACTGTGTGTCCTCAGGCAGCTGGCTTTCTCCATAGAGAAGACCCAAGAAAGAGGAGAGGAAGCTTTAGTGCCTTTTATGACTAGTCTTTGAAGCTACACACTGTCATTTCCACCTTTGTTCTATTAGAAGTCACTGAGTTCATCTCACACTCAAGGGGAGGCTTCACCTCTTACATAATTTGTAGCTATGTTTTCAGACCATCTCTTGTTACATTTTTTTTTTTAACATTTTTTTTTAGTTGTTGATGGATCTTTATTTTATTCATTTGTTATTTATATGTGGTGCTGAGGATCGAACCCAGTGCCTCACACATGGGAGGCAAGCGCTCTACCACTAAGCCATAGCCCCAGCCCTCTTGTTACTTTTTTATATTACTTTTAACAGTTTTTAAAATCTTGTGATTAAATGTGTTGATTGTTTCTTTGGTCGTTAAAGTAATATATACCTTTAAAAAGGGGGGGGGGAGTGAAGCCAAAAATAAAATTACTCCTATTGATTACAGACCATGCACATTCCCCATTCCTGATTTCACATATTGGTTTAGGTTTTTTTGGTACTGGGGATTGAACTCAGGAGTACTCGACCACTGAGCCATATTTCCAGCCCTATTTTCTGTTTTATGTAGAGATAGGGTCTCACTGAGTTGCTTAGCACCTCGCTGTTGCTGAGGCTGGCTTTGAACTCGCAATTCTCCTGTTTCAGCCTCCCTAAGTGCTGGGATTACAGGCGTGTGCCTCCATGCCCAGCTTTGGTTTAGGTTTTTATACCATACATATTGTTTCATTTAAAACAGCTTTACTAAGCCAAATCTTAGGTTTAAAACTAGTTGGTAATTAAAATCATTGCAAAGATAATGAAATAGTGATAATAGATAATGAAAGTTTAGAAAAAGGCTGTTGACTATTTCAGTAAAAGGGTTTTCTAAATTAACCTTATTCATCTTACCTCTGAGAAACTTTTCTCTGCATTTGAGATTGAGAAGATAAAGCCTTATTAAGGTAATGTGAATTTGTGAGAGAATTTGTGTCTCTAATCAGTGTCATCAGTCATTGTTTGGTAAAAGACAACCTTTTTAAAAACGAAGTGCAATAGCCAGGCTTGATGGCTGGTGCCTATAGTCCCAGCAATTCTGAGGCAGGTGGATCACTTAAGCCCAGGAGTCCTAGCCCAGGCTGGGTCACATAGAGAAAGCCTGTCAAAAAGAAAAGGAAGTGCACATATCCTTGCCTTTAACTGCATGAGAGCTCATGTGAATTCTGGAGCGCTTAGGCCTTCATCACTGCTCTTAACCTTTATGGGGAAACTAATCTTCATTTCTTTCCTTTATTGATTCAGAATAGTAAACCAGTAAGCCCTCTTTTCTGATTGTGTTATCCAGTCTTTAAGGCAAATCCAGTTGCATTTTAGGAGTTAGGACTGGATGCCCTGCCTATGGAGCAAGTCATGCCATCCCCTGAAAATTACTGAATATACTTTTAGTTGTGTTCTAGACATGAGTTATACCACCACTTCTAGCCTCTTTCTTTGCAGTATAATTTGGCCTCAAGGTCTAAACCCTGGAACAACTCAGGTGCTTCATATTTTGACTATTTTGTATTGGCAGCACATGTTTCCTCATTGATTAAACCGAGATGTGTTTTCTGGACCTCTTAGAAGTCTCATTAAATGGTTCATGCGTCATTGTATGTCTTCTTGCTTGCTTGCTTACTACTGTCTGTCTGTCTTTGACCATAGACAACAGATTATTAAAATGAAATGTATCACCCTTAACAAATAGCTGGTCGATTTTCCTGTTGATATGCATGGCTGAATTTAAATAAATATAAATGTCAGATTTTATTCTTTTCATGGAATGGTTTCTCACTTGCTCTGTAGAAATTAAATTGGCATCTCTAATCTAATTTTTACTAATCCTTCCTTTTTTTTCCCTTGGTCTAGATTGATGAACAAATTGAAAGCATGTTTAATTCAAAGAAGAGAGTAAAGGATATGGCTGCTCCTGGAACATCTAGTGTTCCTGCTCCGACTGCAGGAAATGCTGAGAAATTAGAAATTGCTAAGAGATTGGCTCTTAGAATCAATGCTCAGAAGAATTTGGGCATCGAGTCTCAGGTATTAAGTAATTTGTTCCAAGTCTTGGTACTTTTGATTTAGATGTTTTTCAGGAATTATTCTGAGCATAAATGAACAAGTTTTCCTAGAAATTGAGTTTGTGAGAATATAGGATTCTTTAATAATTGGATTTGGATGATATTGCTAGTATAATTAACTGAGTGACTTGATGCCTCTTCTGGAGTACTTGTTAGCCATAGATAGTTTTTAGAGCAGGTGAGCATGTTCTAAAAATTCAAAATCCAGGGTTGAGAATGTTGCTCAATGGTAGAGCACTTGGCTAGTAAATAGAATGTCCCAAAATCTGAAACTTCTTGATCACCAACTTAATGTTCAAAAGGTTACAATTTGGGCTGGGGATATAACTCAGTTGATAAGAGTGCTTGCCTTGCAAGCACAAGGCCCTCGGGTCAATCTCCAGCACTACACACACACACACACAAAGTTTGAATTTTGTAGCATTTTGGATATCAGGTTTTCCTATTAGCCATGTCTACCTTAAAGTCTATGCAGATATTCTGAAATCCAGATAAAACTCTGAAATCGGAAATACTTCTTATCCCAAGTATTTCATATAAGGGATATTCAACCTGTACTAGATTGTGATTGGTCTTCCCCAAATCCAAGGTAATTCTCTCTTTCTTAATCTGTTCTTATTGACTGAGTCTTTGGGCATGCAGATAATTCCCTGAATATATAAGCACCTGGTTACGTGACTCAAACTAATGTGTGTTTAAACTATGGAGAAATGTGTTTTAAAAATATTTCTTGTGGCATCTTTTTCTTGGAAGCATTTAAGTTTTAAATACAAGCGACTTTTCATAGCATTCCCAAAGAATGGCTTATTAATTTCAATGGTATTTTGAAGATATTGTGTAAGTCATTTACTGTAATTTATTGACTGTTGGTTGGGTCAATGGGGAAGAAGAAACTCAGTGATGTTAGTGGTGTGGTACAAAATTTTCTACTTCAAAGGGAATGCCTAGGAGAATATTAAAACAATTTTAGAAATACTACATTGTATCTGCTCTCAGAGCATATCTGAGATCTAATAGAATATTTAATAGAGAATTCAATGTTCCTCGGTGTTCTTATCAAGGATAAGGGAGATACATTAAACTATTAGTTATATATAGTGCTAAATTGAACATATGAGTGGGACAGTAATTAGAAAATGCTTTTTTGGTGGGGAGGATAGTGCTGGGGATCAAAACCAAGGCCTTGCACATGGTAGGAAAGCATTCTACTACTTAGTTATAATCTCAGCCCCCAACAGATAATTTTATTTCTTTATTTAAACAGAATTAATGATTTTTCCGAGAATAATTTGTGGTAAGTTCTCTTGGTTTTGTCTCTGTCCTTATTTGAGATTTGACTGTAGATCTTATTCAACTACAGGATGTGATGCAACAGGCCACCAATGCAATTCTCAGAGGTGGCACCATTCTGGCTCCCACTGTGTCTGCAAAAACGATTGCAGAGCAACTTGCTGAGAAGATCAATGCCAAGCTCAATTATGTGCCTTTAGAAAAACAAGAAGAGGAGAGACAGGATGGTGGACAGAATGAATCTTTTAAGAGATATGAGGAAGAATTGGAGATCAATGACTTCCCACAGGCAAGTAATAGGCCTAAATATTTTTTTTTTAATTTTTTTAAGTTGTTGATGGACCTTTTATTTATTTATATGCAGTGCTAAGAATTGAACTCAGGGGGCTGGGATTGTGGCTCAGTGGTAGAGCGCTTGCCTCACATGCGTGAAGCGCTGCATTCGATCCTCAGCACCACATAAAAACAAATAAAATAAAGATATTGTGTCAATCTAAAAAAAATATTAAAAAAAAAAAAAAAGAATTGAACTCAGTGCCTCATGCATATTAGGCAAGTGCTCCACCACTGAGCCACAGCCCCAGCCCTAAACATTTTTTATATTGTGAAGTAGAAGTTCTTCCTTCTTTAGGAACAGAAATTTTTCCTTAAAGCATGTGAACAACTGGGCCTGGTGACACACACCTATAACCCCAGTGATTTGGGAGGCTGAGTCAAGAGGATCATTAATTTAAAGTAAACCTCAGCAATTTAGTGAGACCCCTTCAAAATTGAAAAAAAGGGAAATAAAAAGGGCTGGAATGAAGTTCATTGGCAAAGGGTCCCTGGGTTCAATCCTTAATACTGCAAAATAAATTTAATTAAACACGAAACACGTGAAAATTTTAATAGCAGCTTCGTTTTTACCTAGAAGGGGGAGATATCAATTGAAATTCGATTTTTATGAATATATTCTAGTTACATTAGGATCTAAGGAAACATAATGCATGCATGTTATGATCTTATTATTGACCATAATATATTAGCCAATGTAATATGTGTCAGCATAGCAGATTTTTTAAATCCTTGTTATGAAGTGATTTTTCTCCCCACCCTTCTTTTAGACGGCTAGGTGGAAAGTTACCTCAAAGGAAGCTCTACAGAGAATCAGTGAATATTCTGAAGCCGCAATTACAATCAGAGGAACATACTTCCCTCCTGGCAAAGAACCCAAGGAAGGAGAGCGGAAAATTTACTTGGCAATTGAAAGTATGTACTATTGGTTCTGTTTCAGGCTTGAGTTGGATCAAGGTTAGCATAGATGTAATACACAGAGAATGTGAGATCAGTTCTGGGAAGAACTGAAAAGAAGGAATAGCTAAAAGAAAAAAAATAGTTTCATATATTATTTGAGGTGTTTTTTTGTTTTTTTGTTTTCTTTTGGTACTAGGGATTGAACTCAGGGGTGCTTGACCACTGAGCAACATCCCCAGTCCTATTTTGTGTTTTATTTAGAGACAGATCTCATTCAGTTGCTTAGCACCTCGCCCTTGCTAAAGCTGGCTTTGAACTTGGAATTCTCCTATCTCAGCCTTCCAAAGTGCTGGGATTATAGGCGTGTACCACCACGCCCAGCTTATTTGAGATCTTTTTTTATAAGTTCATAAATGTACAAAGGTAGAATGATCTATGTGTGGACTCAAATTTAAAAATCATTCAAATAGGAAGTATACATATTAAGGACTGACCCATTTATTCTTCATAGAGGAGTAATATTCCAGCCAAAGTGTAGGTGAGAAAATAAACCATTAGTCTACTTAATGTTTAAGCAAGTTTGCCTCTGAAGTTATACAGATAAACAATGAGTTCATTCATGCCTTTAACAAAATAACAAGTAGACAATTAACACCATAGCCTAAAGGATATAAATAATGCTTTATCTAAGAGCAATCAGAGTTGGTTTTTTCAACCATATTTCATAACATTCCTGAATGAATTCATTCCGTTGGCAGTTTCCATCTTGATTTCCCCCCCCTGGGTTGTTCAATTGCATAGTGGGGCATTCTGATTTATTTTATTTATATTTAATCTGAACATCTTTGTAACAGACTTTAAAAATTCTTCTTGTGGGGATTTTTTTCCCTCTTAAGTTTATGTGTAAGAGAAGCAAGGCAGAAAGAACTGGACTATTTGATAAGTGAACCACTTGTGCTGGCTTCGTGTCCATTGCATCATAGCATTGTTCTTAGTACAGAGCCCAGATTGTCAATTTGTTCTAAATGTCTCCATTTAGAACTGGTTTTAAAATTTGTCAACAGTCTTGTGCCATTTAAGGCTTAATCCTGAAATAATGTCTATTTTAGGTTTTAATCACTATTGGAACTTTTAAAATTAAGGTAAAATTGAAATTACTTAGAACTCATCATTTTGACTGTTTTAAAATGTGCAATCTAGCCGGATATGGTGACACACAGATATAATCCCAGCTATTCTGTAGGCTGAGGCAGAAGATGACAAGTTCAAGAACAAACTAGGCAACTTAGTAAGACCTGTGTCAAAATAAAAAAATAAAAAGAGCTAGGGATGTATCTCTGGTAGAGCACTTGGCCTAGCATGTGCGCGCCCCTGTGTTCGGTCCCATGTATCACAGTGAATGAGTGAATGAATGAATTGAAGGAATGAAAGAAACAATTCCTTGGTTTTTTTAGTGCATTCATAAAGCTTAGCAAGGTGCAATGAAAGCAGAGCTCAGAGAAAGTTATTGCTATAAGTGCCTAAATTATGAAAGAACTTACTTAGTTATTACCTTCTTTGTGTTAGATAACTATTTTCTTGTGTGCTTTGTGTGAATCTATGGCTCAAACCCAAGGCCTATGCACGCTAGGCAGGTGCTCTACCACTGAACTACACCCTCAACCTGGCCTCAAACTCCTGGGCTCAAGCAATTATTCTTCCATTGCTTTCTGAATATTTGTGTACCATGTTGTTTTGCTCTCATTTCTTCTCTCTCTCTCAATATACATGTATATATGTTACTATTTAGTTTTGGGGTTTTTTTTTTGGGGGGGGGTTGGTATTGGAGATTGAACTCAGGGGCACTCAATCACTGAGCCACATCCCCAGCCCTATTTTGTGTTTTATGTAGAGACACGGTCTCACTGAGTTGCTTAGCACCTCGCCATTGCTGAGGCTGGCTTTGAACTCGCGATTCTCCTGTCTCAGCCTCCCAAAGTACTGGGATTACAGGCTTGCGCCACCACACCCGGCTAAATTATTTTTATAGTGATAACCCTGGTTTACAGTTAACATCTTCATATATAACAGTGTAGTTGGATTAACACCAACTTAGTTTTTGTTGCTTTTTGTTTCCTATGCTGGAAATTGAACTTAGGGCCTTGTGCGTGGTAAGCACGTGCTCTACCACTGAGCTACACCCACATCCCCTGATGTTAGTTTTCATAGTAACAAAAACTTTGCTCCTATATAGTTCTGTCCTATTGCTTTTTTGTTGCTATTGTCACAAAGTACATCTTTTTTTTTTTTAATATTTTTTTTAGCTGTAGATAGACACAATAACTTTATTTTATTTATTTATTTTTATGTGGTGCTGAGGATCGAACCCAGTGCCTCACGCATGCAAGGCAAGCACTTTACCACTGAGCCACGATCCCAGCCCCCACAAAGTACATCTTTATATATACATTATAGTCCCTTCAAAATAAGATATGTAATTATTATTTTATATAGTTGTATTTTATGAAAATTATGAGAAGCTACAAACTAAAAAGAATACTGAGTTATATTTACCTATGTAGAAATTGCCTTTACTGGTATTCTTTATTTCTTCGTGTAGATTCAAATTACTGTCTAATGTCTTTTCACTTCAGTCTGGAGGATTCCCCTTAAGATTTCTTCTAGGACAGGTTTACCAGCCATGAACTTTCCTTTTTAGTTGAACTGAGAATGTCTCAATTTCACCTGTAAAAATAGTTTTTTCTACTTTCATTTTTGATAGTTGGTTGGTTTGTTTTTGAGAGGGGGTATTGCTGTATTACCCAGGCTGGCCTTGAATTCCCAAGCCTCTTGCTTCATTCTCCTGGGCAGCTGGGAGTACAGGTTTGTACCATCATGTCCAGCTACATCTTCATTTTGGAAGTACAGTATTCTGGATGTAGAGTTCTTGATTGACAGTTTTTTCTTTCAGCACTTTGTCATTCTCAGTCTTCTGAGTTCCGTGGTTTCTGACAGTTGTCTATCTCATTGAGGATCCCTTGGGTGTTTTGTTTTGTTTTTGCAGTACTGGAGATTGAACCCACAGGGTTTCTACCACTGAGCTACCTTCCTAGCCCTTTTATTTTGAGACAGGGTCATATAAATTGCCCAGGCTGGTCTTGAACTTGCCATTCTCCTGCCTCAGCTCCCAAGTACCTGGGTTTACAGACACGTGCCACTGCTCTGGACTTCTCATTATATTTTGACACTTTGATTTTTTGGAGAATGTTCTACTTGGATTTAGGGTAGAGAGGGAAGTACTGAACCCAGAGTATTTAACCCCTGAGTTACCTCCCTAGCCTTTTTAAATTTTGAAACAGGGTCCCACTGAGTTGCCTAGCCTGGCCTGGAAATTGCAATCCAGCTTCAGCCTCTTGAGTACCTGGGATGAAAGGCATGCACCACCACACCTGGCTCTACATAGTTGGTTTTTTGTTTGTTTGTTTTAAAGCTTTTTGGGAGGGTTGGGGATGTAGCTCAGTAGTAGAAGACTTACCTAACATGTATGGGGTCCTGGGTTTAATCCTCAATATTAAAAAAAAAAAAACACCACTGGTCATGTTGGCACATACCTGTAATCCCAGTGACTCAGGAGGCTGAGGCAGAGAATTGCAAGTTCAAGGCCAACCATTTAAGGAAACTCTGTCTCAAAATATAGGGATGGGGATGTAGCTGAGTGGTGAAGCACTTCTGGGTTTTTTTAAAAAAAAAAAGATGTTTGAATGTATTTCATTTTTTCATCAAATTTTTGGTCATTCCTTTGTATATTCTGCTCTTTTTGCACCTCTCTGAAACTAGTTACACATGTGTTGGTACATTTGGCTTTCCACAAGTCTCTTGGGTCCTGGTCGTTTTTCTTTATTCCTTTTAATTCTGTCTTCCTGAATCAATCTTGATTGACCTATCCTCAAATTTTGTGATTCTTCTGTTGGCTTAAATCTGCTGATGAACCCCTCGAATGCATTTTGTATTCCAGTTATTGTACTTTTCAACCCCAGAAATTTTTTGGTTCCATTTCTTCTCTCTTTCTCTCTTGGGAGTTGGGAATTAAACCCAGGGCCTTCTGCGTATTCATATATATCATTACCACTGAGCTATACTCCCAACCCTATTCTTTCTTTTTTCTTTTTTTTAAAATTTGTTCTTTTTAGATATACACAACAAGCCGAACACACACTTGCAATCCCAGCAACTCAGGAGGCTGGGGCAGGAAGATCGAGAATTCAAAGCTAGCCTCAGCAACAGCGAGATGCTAAGAACTCAGTGAGACCCCGTCTCTAAATAAAATACAAAAAAAGGGCAAAAAGGCTGGGGATGTGGCTCAGTGGTTGAGTGCCCCCAAGTTCAATCCCTAGTACCCTACCCCCCACCAAAAAAAGACTGATCATGGGCTGAGGTTGTGGCTCAGTGGTAGAGCGCTTGCCTAGCATACGTGAGGCACTGGGTTCGATCCTCAGCACCACATGCAAATAAATAAAATAAAGATTCAGCCGGGCGCGGTGGCTCAAGCCTGTAATCCCAGCACTTAGGGAGGCTGAGATAGGAGAATCGCGAGTTCAAAGCCAGCCTCAGCAACGGCGAGGTGCTAAGCAACTCAGTGAGACCCTGTCTCTACATAAAACACAAAATAGGGCTGGGGATGTGGCTCAGTGATTGAGTACCCCTGAGTTCAATCCCCAGTACCTAAATAAATAAAAAAATAAAAAATAAAGATCCACTGACAACTAAAAAATATTAAAAAAAAAAAAAAAAGACTGATCATAGATATACATGACAGTAGAATGAATATATTGGTGGGGGACATACTGGAGATTGAACTCAGGGATTGATCACTGAGCCACATCCTCAGCCCTATTTTTTTTTTTTTTTTTTTAAGTGCTGG
>PVHX01022318.1:13821-28017 GCA_004024805.1 Geosciurus inauris | reverse complement strand
ACTGCATAGAGACTAAGCATGTCTTAAAGACTACTGGAATGTTAGAGTCTCTTAATATAATGGATGCTGTTCTGATCAAAATGCTAATCAGGTCATGACGAAGACATAAAGTCTATTTAGATATAGAGGATAGTAAAATAATAGAGGCTATTCTGTTCAAAAAAGCTATGCAGTTTGGATAGGGGATTCAGGCCATCTAGGCCTCACGTCATAAGGCTACACTATTTACATAGGCTATGCTGATCACAGAGGCCACTCAGGCATGGAGTTGTTATGGTTTAGATGTGATGTTCCCTCAAAAGTTTATGTGCAAGACAATGCAATAAATTTTAGAGAACTAATAGTTGTGTGATAAAAGTCTTAACCCAGTCAGTGAATTAATCCCCTGATAAGTATTAACTTATTAGTTAACTGATTAGTACCTGAGTGGTAACTGAAGTGGTAGAGTTTGGCTGGATGAGTGGGGACAATGTGCATGACCTTGTGTTACATATTTGTATCTGACAAGCGGAGACCTACCTCTCTCTCTATCTGTTTTCTGATAACCATATAAGCTTCTTCCCTCTTCTACACACTTCCATCTTGATGTCTTTTCTTACCTTGAGCCCTGAGGAATGGAATCATCAGTCCATGATTTTAGACCTCTGAAATCATGAGCCCTGCAATAGAACTTTCCTTCTCTATAATTTTTTTCTGGTCATGACATTTAATCTTAGCTATAAACAAACAAACAAACAAATAATAATTAAAACAGAATTAAAAAAATTAAAGAGTATACACTTAGGTAATATAGGCTATGCAGGTCTTTGAGATAATGCAATTCTTAGGGGCTAATAAGTTTATGCTGGCTATTCAGACCATGAAGAGTTTTATGTCATATAAACTAAGCAGGTTATAAGAAATACTATTTTAATTTAGACTACTAATACTATATGGCTACTCAGGTCATTCAGGATACTCAGAGCAAAAAAAAAAAATACCTACATCATAGAATTTATACTGACTGTAGAAGAGATGAGATCTTAGAGGATAAAAAGAATATAGACAATTCTCAGATAATTACACTTATGCAAGTCATAGAGACTACAAAGTTTATAAATGAGAACAGGACAAGAAATATTCATATGTCATAGATGCTGCACATTTCATAGAAAGAGTACAAGATCACAGAGGCTACAAAGATTATAGTTCCTACTGAGATAAAAGAGACCATGTCATAAATACTATGCTAGTATGATGCTGTGCAGGACATAGCATTATGCATGTCATAGATGTTACAAAGTCAAGAAGATACATAAGTCATAGATACTATGTAGGTCATTGAAGTAATTCAGTCTGTAGAAGATATGTAGGATATAGAATATATGCAGATCAAGGATTATACACAGGACATAAAATCTATGCACGTTATAGAAATCATGCTAGTCTTAAAGTATACTAAATTCATAGAGGATACTCAGGTCATTGAGTATACATAGGAAATAATACCTCCTGAGTTTTTAGATGCTAAGGAGGTCATAAAGGACATTTAACTTATAGAGGCAATACAAGTCTTAGAGTCTACTCCTGTCTTATAGACTGTTATGGCCATAAAACTGCAGGTCATAGAGGCTACTCAAAGAAGCTTCCCAGGTAATAGAGGACAATATATGTATGGAATAGAGACTATGAAGGGTATAAAAGTTTTTCAAGTGATAGTGGTTATTTAGGTCATAAAGGAAAGATGGGCCATTGGGTCTATTAGAGTCATACAGACTAATAAGTACATAGCAGTTGTTCAAGTCATTAAGACTATTATGGTCATACAAGCACCTCAGGCCTTGAGGCTTTTTAGCAAATATAATGTCTGCAAGCTATAGGATCTATGCACATCCTAGAGGTCACTATGTCCATAGAGGCCATGCTTGTATTAGAAGCCACACTGGCAATAGAGTCTATGAAGGTTATAGAAGCTACAAAAGACACAGGAGCCACATAGTCATAGACACCCTATAGGTCATAGAGGTTCCTTATGTCATAAGTATTCTTGGGTGATTTTAGTGGCTCAGGAAAGAAAGGCCATGCAAGTCTTGATGGCTACACATGTCTTCAGGTGTTCTTAGGTTATACAGGATAATAAAGTCATTTAAGTTACTAAGGCCATTGAGAACACATAGGCCCTAGAGGCTAAAATGGTCATAAAGTCTACGAATAAGGGCTAGGAAGTTACAGAGTTTATGCAGGCCATAGATTTTTTACAAACCATAGAGGTTATACAAATTGTACAGATTAGTTAGACAAAGGTAGTTACAAAGGACATAGATAATACTCAGCAATATAAGCTATCCAGGTCTTATAAGCTGCTCAAGTCATAAAGGGTATGCATGCCACAGATAAAAATATGGTCATTAGGCTAATAGGGTGATAGAAATTACTCAGGTAAATTAGGCCACTCAGGACATAAAGGCTATGCACATCATTAAGATTGCACCAGTCTTAGAGGTTACTAAGGCAATAAAAGATATACAGAACATAGAATATACTCAAGCCATAGAAGATATTTTAGCCACAGAGAAGACTTAGTCATAGAAGCTATGCAGTTATTTTACCTTCCCCACCTATAGAGTTCACTATTGTTATGTATGCTACTCAAATGAATAGTCTACACTGGACATAGAGTCTGTGCAGAAAAAATAAGTTTATCAATCCATAGACTTTTTGAAAGTGCTAGGGTATACACAGACCATAGAAGCTTTGCTAGTCAAATAAGGTACTCAGGGCATAGCAGTTAGGCTGGTCATAAAGGGTAATACTCATTTCATAGGTGTTACTCACATCATAGAGAAATTAAAATTAATAGAGCCTACTAAAGTCAAACTACTGCACAGGTCATAGGGGATATGCAATACAGAGGCAACACAGATCATACAGGATACAAAGGCATAGTATTGCCTAAGGCCATAGATATTAGGTAGGTTACAGGGAATATTTTATTACAGATACTGTGCCAATAATTAATGCTACTCAGTCAGAGGCTCATTGGACCATACAGGCTTTGAAGTTACTAGATATGTTAAAGTTCAAAGAGGCCTTGGAATTTGTAGAGTATTTGGAATTCATAGAGTCTTCTCAGGGCATAGAGTCCATGAGGCCACAGAAGATACCTAAGACATGGTATCAAAACCAGTTATAGAGATGTCAGAATTTATAGTTGCCACTCAGGCTATTTATGCCAATCACTTTTACAGGGTACTTTGGTCATAGAGTGTATGCAGACAATACAAGATTGTCAGTACATAGATGATATGCAAATCATGACAATTGTTTATTACTAGTAGCTATGAAGGTTATAGAGATTACACAAGCCAAAGAGAACATTAAAAGTATAAAGTCCAGAAAATCCATAGAGAATAATCTGGTAATAATGCCTAGGCAAATAATGTACACTAATAAGATTATTTAGCCTGCTAAATCCACAGTGTTTATTCAAGTCATTTAGGCTACTGAGGCCATAAAGTGTATGCAGATATTAAAAGCTACAGTGACCATAGAGGTTCCCTAGACTATAGAAGCCATCAAAGAATCTCAGCCCATAGAGGTTTACCAGGTCATATACGATAGACAGCTCTTTAGTTAGTAGGTCATAGAGACTACAATTCACAAAAGTTACTGTAGTCATATATAATAGATCAATTAGACTTGTCAGTTTATGAAGTTTGTGGGTCATAGAGACTTTCAGGATGTAGAAGTATAAAGGTCATAGACTACACAGGTCATAGAGTCTTCATAGGTCATTGAGATTATGCTAGTCATGGAGGATACTCTGAACATAGAGGATACACACATTTCAGTGATTACTCACCATAGCGAATACCTTAGGTATTGCAAATTCTATGCAAGTCAGGGAGGATATACTGGTATTAGAGGCTATGCAGAATTTGCAACACTTCAGGAGATGCAGGCTACCCATGTAAGAGGAAATACATGTATTATATAGGCTATACAAGTTTTGGAGACTATTCAGTCCTGAATCTATGTAAAGCACAGCCAATATTCATGCCATAGAGATTATGCAAAATATAGAGAATACACAGGATATAGAACCTGCATAGAATATGTGGGTTATAAAGGATATGCAATTCATCAAAAATATCTAAGACAGAGAGGCTACAGAGGGCATAGATCCTACTCAGGTCATATAGAATTTGACATAGCATTTGAGTTATTTAACTCATACAGTCCATGCATATCATAGGTGCTAGTAAGATTTCTTAGACCTCTAAAGTCTTAGAAGCTACTCAGATCATGACATTTAGCTACTTCAGGCCATAATGTCTAAACAAATCATAAAGTTTACTCATATAAACTAATCAAGCCATAGAAGATACACAGGAAAGAGAAGATATTCTGGCATATCTTGAGGTCATGAGGTTATAGAGGCTATTTATTCAGTTAGGCTAGGCAATATTGGCTAGTAATATTGACTACTGAGGTCATAGAATCAACTCAAGTTATAAAATGAACATAGGTAATAGAAACTGCCCAAAACATAGAATCTAGTAAGATCATAGACACTCCAAAGTTATGGAGACAATGTAGGTCATATAACCTGCAGGATTAATGGAGGTTACTCAGGTCATACATTATTCAAAGGCAGTAGATGATATTTAGGGCATACATATTATGCAAATTATAAATGCTAATTAGCTCACAGACTATTAGTTCATAAGGGCCACTCATATCACAGAGGCAATAAAGGTTAAAGAGGCTACTTATGTTATAGAGAGTATGTAGTTCAAACATAGAAACAACATAGTTTTCATCTAATAAACAAGTCATAGATTCTACACACAGTAGAGACTATGAAGGTCAGAGAATTCATGCTACTAAAAGAGGCTATAATTTATCCAGTCTACTCAAGTCAGAGAGGGTATTTTGGCAATAGAAGCTACTCTCAACACAGATGCTATACACATCACAGAGGCTATAAAAGCCATACAGGCTATGCAGGAGGATCATAGAAGGTGCACAGCCCATAGAGACTACTGAGGTCACAGAAGATACACAGACCACAGAGGTTAAGCAGGCCATAGAAGTACTTAGCTCATTAGTCTACTTAGGCCAAAAAGGTTGCTTAAGTTAGTCTATATACTTCATGGATTCTATGCAGGCCATCAGTAATAGTCATGCTATAGAGGCTGTGCAAGTCACAGATGTTTTGCAGGTTAAAGAGGTGATGCAGGTCACCAAACTTCTCAAGGAATTTTGGCAACTCAGTGTGTAAAGTCTCCATGGAACACAGACAAGAGAACATATGCAAAGGACATATATGCAAGGAAGTTTATAGAGACTATTCAGGCAATACTGGCTACACAAATCATAGAGGCTCTAGAATATACTCAGGCCATAGAGACTTCAAAAGACACAGATGCTACTCAGGTACTGGAATATACCTTGGTCATAAAGTTTTCTCTGGTTTTAGAAACCATAAAGGCCATAGAAAATACCCAGGCCATAGAAGCTAGTAGAATACAAGGAATGCATAGATCATAGTGAATATGCAGATAATAGACTGTTCAAGCCATAATTGCTTTGTATGTAACAAAGAGGAGCATCTTATAGATTTTTTGCTGCCTATGGAGAATCCACATAGAATACATGCTACCTAGGCCAGAGAGACTTTGTAGGTCAGAGGCTACACACATCATAGAAGATACATAAGTCAAAGAGGGTACTTAGGACATTAAGGTTATACAGGGCTTAGAGATTACACATATGACTGCATTATTCATGGCTTAGATGCTATGCAGGACATAAAAACAAAATAAGTCATAGAGGCTATTAGTACATAGAGGCTTTGCACAACTTAGAGGTAGTTAAGGTAATACAAGCAACTCATGCCATAGAGTCTATGCAGGACAGCAGAGCTAGAGCTACTAATGTTAATTAGGCTACTTAGGCCATGGAAATTGCAGAAGTCATAGAGGGAGTGAAGGAAATACTATTCTGATCAGGGAGTTTTCAATTGCTATAGGTTCTACTAAAAACATCTGGGTTACTCAGGCCATAAAGGTACACTGGCCATGGAGTCTACTCAGGCCATCGATTTACTGAGGTCATAGTGTCTTTTTAGGCAATGTAGGCATCTCAGGCCATAAAGCTTATTAAGGTGATAAAGTCTATGCTGGTTATAGTCTAGGTACCTCAGGCCATAAAACTTATGCAGGTGATAAAGCTTATGCCAATGATAAAGAACTATGATAAAGTTCAGATTTAGAGGTGACAAAAGCCATAAAAGCAACTCAAGTCTTAGAGGGTAGACAGGACTTAGAGGCTACTTAGGACATAGATCCTACAGAGGTCTTGGAGGTTACATGTTTATTATTATTACTAAAGTCATTTTAGCTAATAATGCCATACAGGATAGGCAGGAAATTTCGGCTACATTAGAAATAAAGGCTACACAGGTCAGACAGACTACTTAGATGATAGAGGCTACATAGTTCAGAGGCTACTCTGTACATAGAGACATTGAAACACATAATGACCACTGATGTTACAGGAAATACTAAAGTAATTTAGGCTATAAAGTTCAAAAATTCTACACAGATCAGAGGAGATACTCAGGTACACAGTCTTCACCTGTCATTACAGACTATGCAATCATATTGAATATAAATTTTGGAGAGGTAACACAGGTCATTGACTACTTGAGCTATAGGGACTTCACAAGTCTTTCAAACTAACAGGTTATTTAAGCTACTTAGGCCAAAGAGACTAAACATATTATAGAGACTATTAACACCTTTTAGGGTAAAGAACAGAGTGTCTGTTCTAAATAGAAAGGGTATGCAAGTACCTCTGCCTAGGGTAGTAGATTCTACTAATCCTAGTACCACTAATAAGGGTAAAAGTAGTGGGGTGGCTCATTTTACTCTGTTTGTTGGTGAACTCACAAGATGTTCACAACCTACATTTCTTCCAAACCAATATAGTTGTGGCAAAATGCATACTAGAACACAAAGTTTCTTTAACTCATCATTTTTAATATATCAGGCATTGAGAAAGAGAGTAAGACCAGAAGTACAAGTAAACCATGTAAAAGGAGGGCCTTGAAAACATAACTATGGAAGCACAAGTGGTGTCATTAGGAGTAACACTGTAAGGACAAGAATGAGTATATGGTGAATAAGTTAGCATAAAGCTGGGGGATTTTAAGGCATAGGCTTTGAATTTATAAATCCCCCACATTAGGACAGGATGGCATCCCCACTTACATTTGCTTTCCTTGGGGTCTTATATGATTAGAACTTCATTTTGATAATTTTGTCCTATGGTGACATTAACATCAAAGCCCACATAATAAGAGGATTTAGGATTGATACACATCCAGCAATCCTGTGTAATATTAGGTTGTATTTAATTAAGGAATGAGTGCATGGATCTATAATCATTTGTACCTGACAAACTTGTACTTTCCATGATCATTTATAATTGACAAAGCTCTAGGTTCAGCACACATTTATCACTCATGCTAACCTAGTCCACAACATTCCCCACTGATTTTATGGGAATAATACAATCATTGATTTATCATTATCAGTACATAGTTGGTTGTATGAGTTCCAGATGCTGTTTTCTAGCCTTTCCAGTATAATGGTACACTTAGGAAATAATTTGAACAGTTAAAAATTTGTTCTATCCTGATGTGCCAAAAAGCTATAGCAATAAGCAGGGAGTTATCCCTGATAAACAGGCAAGCCAAATATCCACTGGAACCATGTAGAAATTAACCAACAGTTCTGAGTAACATGAGGTTTTGTGTGATTTGAGGTGGGGGGTAAAATGATAAAATATGTTGTTTTAACAGCTCATATCTTACAACATTTTTTCTTTTGGACCCAAACCAGACTCTATTTTGTGATTTGACCCAATTACCTTTTATGTTGATTATAACCTCCCTCTAATTTAGGGACCTCCTACTGCTGTAAGAAAAAGGGCAATTACCTCTCTTGGTACTTTGAGCTGAGAGGAGTGGTGTACATTGGAACAAGCAGTTTGGAGTCCTTTTTTATAAATTGGGTTAAGGAGTCAATAATGAAATTCTGTTATAGGAAGAACAGGTTGTAAATTCACATATGGGTGGTGCTTCCCTTAGGGAAACAAAAGATTTGAGCACTGAAATGAGATGAATACACAATAAATGTTGTACATCTGGGACATGTCAATGAAAATCACAAAGATTATAGAAATCTATAATCTCTTACCCACATGTACAAGAACTAAGAATTGATACCCATAGCAAAGCCTAACAAAGCCTAATAAGGCCTTTATTTAGGTTTGTAAATCTTTTGTATTATCAGAGTAATAAGAAATATAAACACAACAATTAATTAAGTTACCTTACTTAGGGCTAGAAAATAATACTGGTAAATATTGACTAAGTCTACATATGTAGGAGATTAGAAAAATTTGTACGCCTTGAATTGATTAAAACCTTTTGTCTCTAGTAATTTTTCATCATAAATTTCAGACACTTTTGCCTAAGAACACCAATGGGAATCAGTTATTATCCAAAGCTGCACAGAGGGAATAGTCTGAAATGTTATTAACTTTGGATAAATTGAGAAGCTGAACTGAAGGCCCTGACATATTAGGACCACGCATAAAGATGTCTGTTTTAGGAGGGGCAATTGCATTTTAGGATGTGTGATTGCATCTAGCTGGTGTTGGAGTTCTTTCTTTTATTGAATGGTTATGTGAATGAAGGAGTATTTTATATAAGTTTTCTAGATTATCAATAAGTAATCTATCATTAGGAAGTATAAGGGATGAGAATTTGTCCCCATAACAAGGCTGGAGAGAACAAGACATGTAAACACAGTATTTAATTTTTAATGTCATAGATGTCTATTTTTAACATGTAGTTAAGCTAGTTTGATATCATCTGACTTTGTTAAATATTCCTTTTATTAGCATGACTTCTGTTTAGTAGAGATCTCTTTATTTTATTACTTAGGGCTAAAAATTATATTAATCAACATTAATCCTACCTATGTAGGTTAGTAAGATCAGTAGGCCATAAACTGACTAAAAACTTTTGACTTTGGCAGTTTCTCTTGATAGTTATTACATTCCTGCCTAAGAATCTTTCCTTTGGAGCCTTTATTCTTATGTATTTTGGAGGGTTAATGTACATATATTACATTAAACATTTATTTTATTTTATTTTTTTTAATGCCCAAGAATGGGTATATTTGGTTTTGCTAAGGGTTTAGGATGAAGCAGATCCAACTCATTCTTGTTCTTACTAATGTTAAAAGCCACCTGAGTTCACTCTTGGGGAACCTGGGAACAGTGTTTTAGCTCTGTTAGTGCCATTTGTGCTAGGATAGGTCAAGGTCTGGCACTGACCATGTATTCCTCATTTTCCATGAGGAACAGTTCCCTTTTTGAATGACCTTCATCTTCATAGTATGGCACTTCACTGGCTTTTTTAATACTCCAATGGTCTCAGCAATCTCCCTGATTGGGAGGTTCTGTGGGCTAGAGGTGCAGAGCATAGAGGACAAGAGACAAATATTGGTTTTCTTGGCCCTTTAAATTAATTTCAGTTTTTAAGTCTTGATCTTAAACACTTTGCAAGCCAATCTCATTAGTCTTAAAGTAAGGGAACTTGGGTACTGGGCTTTAATTTTAATGTCTATCTGTCCTATAGGTGGTAGCTTATTTATCTTAAAATAATCTGGGTTTCTTGTTCTCAAATTAGTACCTCTATAAAATGTTAACAGGCAATACCCATAGAGTTTAAGAAAAATATAAAATAAAATTAATAAGTTTAGTTTGTGTAGTAGCTATCTTAAATTATGGCTAATATACATATTATATTTTCTTGTTGAGATCCTAGTAATCTTTACAACAAAATTAATCCTTTGAACATAACTTTGAATAAACTAGAGTGTGGCCTAATTTGAACCCATTGTAGTAAGCTGGGAGACAGAACTTTATCTCAGGTAAGGCAGGGCTCCTTGCAAAATCTTAAAGTGTCTTAGTTTTGAAATTAAACTTTGTTTCTTACATATCATTTTAGAAATTATATACACCTTGTTTTCTGATTTCACATGAATGTTAGTTAACATAATATGATATTACATTAAAAACATGAATTAAGAAAGGCTGAAAAGTCTTTTAACCTTTTTTGGTTGAAAATCAGTAAAAAATCATGTTTTAAAATTTTACCCCAGTGTAAAAGTAACATAAAACTCTATCTTGTGGATAACAGGTTCAGTTATAAAAATAAAACCTCAACAAAATTTGCTATCCTTATAAGTCTAAAATTACCATACAACTTTAGTTTGGAGAACATCAGCTTGATATAGTGTTCTTTTAAACCTTCTATTGTAATGACTTGTATACCTGAAAGATATGAACACATTTAATACGAAAATAGGACTGGTAGCACCATAGTTCATAATTATATAAACCTTAATTTTTGAAAGTTAGTTTTCTCAAGTGATAAAAACCAACAAATGTAAGAAAGTTATCTTATTAAGAGCAGAACAATGTTTTAGATTTTTATATCAGTACATTAAAATTTAAATTGAGTAAGCTTGTATTAATAATAGTCAAATTAGTCATAACCATAAGCATTTGAAATATCCCCTTCATTTAGAACCCTTCTGTTTATATCCCAAAACAATCCTTATAAATTTCTGAAGTTAGCCAGATTACTCCATTTCAATGATAAAAAAAAAACCTTATCTTATTTATAGTACTTTAAATAAAACAGTAAAAACCTTTAGAAATTTATAAACCTTTGAGTTGAAAGAAAGGACAATTGACTTCAACTTTTAAATTTAAATTAAGTAAGCTTATATTAGCCATATGGTGGCTGTCCCCTTTAACCAGTGAGGGGAGCAGCTCTGTCCAACAGCAGAAAACTTTCTGTAACACAGAAAATATTGAAGGTAAATATCTTGGGAATTCATGACTGACAGGGTAATGCAGAGGCAGATGGCAAACCAATGATTTACATAGTTTAGCATCCTAGATAACGGTCAAACTCAGGTTTTAGCATTGAGGGCACAAAGCCAAACATGGTCCAACCAAGTAAAACCAAAAAAATCTTTATGACCTTTTTTCAAATATGCTTTTAATCTTAAGAGAGAATGAGGCTGTGTTAGAAAATTACATTTGTTTACCATTTATGAAAACACAATGTTTAATTATATAGAATTATACCTGTTGGGCTTTAAACTAAGTAATTTTGTTTCTAATGATGACAAAGCAATTTCATATCCCCTTCTTAAATTTTATCATTTATGAAATTATCAAAAATGTTACCCTATGGAATTGAAAGGAATTAAAATTTTTTGGTATTGATTTAACATTTAACATTTTATCTAATAAACACATTTGTGTATTCAATATCAAATAAAAATCAATACACTAGACAAGAATATGTAACAGTATCATTTCTCCCTTGAAGAAATGTCTGACAATAAGATATATTAGACATTTTATAGTCATTAGCATTTTATTAGTCCTTTGACTATCTACAAAAACTTGTGTGTTAGTTAACATTTTATTAGTCCTTTGACCATCTACAAAGACGTGTGATTTTAAAGACATCTTTATCTGTTTACCCAACTTAAATTGAATCACATGAATTAAAGGTATTTGGATCCATTTTTAATTTTAGTTTATGAGAGATCTACATATTGGGTTTACATAAACACATCTAGAAAAAGACAGGCAATACACAAAAACAGACATATTTAGAAGGCCTCTTGAATTAAAGGTAGATATACCTTGTAAATTGGTCTCAGTGGAAAGTAGAGTTTAAAAAAATCTTTTATAGATGGATAAGATACATCTGATCAGAAGTTTTAACTTTAGCGTTCAGAATTAAAGTTATAAGTTTAAAAATGTAAGAGTGAAGATTCCTGAAAAGAAAAAAATAATGGCCATGAACGATTTCAGTAAAGCAATGTGAGAAAAACAGAGGAAGAAAAAAGGAGAGGGGGAGAAGCCTTAAGTTGATTAAAAAAGATCTCTTTTCCCTTTTTTTTCCCCCCTTTGGTTTCAAGACCCCTGTTGGTCTCTTCCTTCGCATTGCAATGTAAACTCCAATTCAATCTGGCCTGGGGAATTGCTGCCCAGGGCTTTTAACCCTTTTGTCCCCAGTTGGCATTTAGGCCAGATTTGGGTATAAAGGTTCATAAAATATTATCTCCCATGACTTTTGAGGAATGAAGCTAGCCAGATAAATGACAATTTTTTTTTCCTTTTTTCTTGGGGTGCAGACTGGTACTAGAGCTGTGGCCTTGTGGCTTTGGAGCTACCTGAGAGTTGGCAGGGAGGGGCCATCACAGGGTGAGTAGTCATCTCTGTTGGGCTTAATTGCTGTGGGCTGGGACATTGTATTGTGTTTTACTTAAGGAAAAAGTGTCTAAAGTTTGTGAAGATTTTTTTAAAAGACAGTGTGTAAGGGGAAGGGGAAGTGGGAAGTTGAGGGAGGTGTAAATAAGCTGGGAAGAGGGCAGATGGCTGAGAAACTTGTGATTGGAGCCTGTTGCATCTGGTGAAGAAAGTGATGGGGGGGCTAAAAATGGAGGTGGGTGGCTGCAATGTGGGTGTGGGAGGGGTAGGCTGGGTGTGCTAGGTGGAATGCCTGGAGATTGAGTGGATGGGTGGCTTTGACAGTATGGGGGAGGTTCATCTTCTGGGTCAAATTCTGGAGTTGACAAAAATTTGGATGAATCTGGTTTGTAAGTGAGGAGGACATGGTGGGGCTTAGGAAGGGTGCAAAGGAGGGGTTGGCCCAGAGAAGGGTGAAGGCCTGAATAAAAGGGATCTCTGCCCATTTTTTCCATCTCGTGCAATAGTTATGTAGATCTCTAAGGAGATCGGTATCTAAGGAGCCTGTAGGTGTCCAAGGATGGGAATTATCTAATTGGTAGTTAGGCCAATCCTGATTACAAAGTTTTATAAGTTTTTTTGGTTTAATATCAGTGAAAAAATTGAATATCAGTTTAATATCAGTACCCTCTGGTTTAATATCAGTGAAAAAATTAAAAAATCAAAAAACATTTTAAGAAGGCAATGTAATGGGCAATCTGCCCATTATATTGGGCCAGGGAAGAGTGTGAGCCCATCCTGTTACCTAAAAATCGACTGCATGAATTCTAGGCATCCCTAGGAAGGCAGGAGCAGATAGGGATAAGGACCTAAAATAGGTCAATCAGATCGTCACCTGAGTCACCTGTGTTCAGCCTCTCCTAGAGAGGATATTAGGCCCAGATCAACCTACCACCAGGATTTTCAGAGACCCCTCCTTGAAGAGTTGGAAAATTTGATCCAGGCAGAGAGAGGTGAACAGGGAGGGATCAGATTACTCCCCAGATGACAGAATTTGAGCTAAAAGGAAAGGAGGGAGGGGGGATAGGGTAAAAGGGCCTGAGAGATGGAGAATCTAAGAAAGTGGGGTGGAGATTTTAGAAGGCCACAGAAAGCATGAAGGTCATGGTGGGGTGTTGTCTTCCTTTTGGGAGAGTTAGAGGGCCACTGGATGGTCACAGCTGGTTACCTCTGAGACTCTGCCCACAAAGTTGCAATCTCCTTGAAAGGGAAACTCATTGAATGAAGTTCATGGTGGGCGTGGAAAGCTGGTGATTGAAAGAATGGGCTAAGGCTGGTGAAAGTGCGGTCAGTGGTCCAGGATGTGGGGTCTCAATAAAGAGCAGCCCTCATCTGAGTCAGGCACCAAATTTAGGGTACTCGCCAGCCATACATGATATACCTCATGCAGCCAGGAGATCTTTATTCATGGGGTGGGCACCCAGGAGGAGAAAGGAGGAAAAGGGAGGAAGGGACATGGGACATGGATTTTATAGGGCCTACTACAAAATATGTGGCCAACTATGGATTGGTCACTTCAAAACTGGCCGATAGATAAGCTACGGTGATCTTTTTTGATGTGGCTGAAAAGGTAACCTGAGCAGCCAGGCTTTGTTCTCCTGGGTAGAAGATTTTGGAGAGGAACTGCCTGGGGCAGGGGATGCTTTAGGCATTTAGGGAAAGGATGATAAAACTGAGTACAAAAGGGCTATTCTTTATCTTACATATCTGATTTTTTAAAACATATTAGATTGAGATCTAACCCTTGTAAATTGGGCTCTGGAAAAAACAGAATGTTAAAAAAAAAAAAAAAAAAAA
>PVHX01022318.1:0-13721 GCA_004024805.1 Geosciurus inauris | reverse complement strand
TTTCTGTCCTGATGTAGTCCCACTCATCAGAGGTGAAAATAATTAAGGAAAAATATAAAAATGGCCCCTATTTCTCTTTGAGGGAATTTCCCAAAGATGCAGAAAGGGAGTCTGATTCTGTTGATCCCCTTTGGATACCCTCCTAAGCTCAGGGTTCTGTTCTAATCCAAATTTTCTAATCCAGATTTTGACCTATAATAAAAACACAAAGACAAACAATAAAACACATAACAGAACCAGTTGCTTTTGGATAGCAGCAACAAAACTCTTAGCCTGTCATTTTAAAGAATATTTATTAGCTGAACTGCCATGGTTAAAAATTTGGCATCACCTCCAATAGTTGGAAGTTACTCTGTAAGCCCTTTAATTTTTTGAAATTATCTATGACACTCTGGGGCTGACTGAGACACAAAAGCCAAATTCTCTACACAAAATAATTTTTGCACATATCTTATAAATGGTAATTCTATAAAGCTCTCTAGTTTTAATCCAGAAATATCTAGTTTCAATAACTAGAAACTGATATTGTATATTCTGTTGGTCATCTGGCCCCATTTCTAACTGAATGCAGTCTCTAAAATGCTTTTTTACCTTTAGCTTTTACTCAACTTTTTTTCTTTAGTTCGGTTGGCAGCCATTTGCATTTTAATGCAAGCTTTGGTGAACATAGTTTAAAAAGCTCCATAACCATATTTTTCATTGGTATTTGATCTGAGTGTTTGGGCTGCCCCAAAATAATTTTTTGGACCAAGTATGTAGTCAGAAGTTTGGTGGTACCCTCTGGAAGCCATCTGACCTTGAATGTGGGCAATTCCACTTTACAAAATTTTCTGAGAGAAAGCATCACAGAAAATGCTGAAATCTGAAGACTTTTACTGGAATTCCTAATAATGGAACAGAAAATACTGAAGGGGCACACAAGATGAACTGGAGGTAGTGTTGCATCCAACCTGCACCTCTCCCCAAAAAGTGCAGCCCAGACAACTCTGCAGAAGCAGCAAAGTTTATTTAGGAAATAGGCACACAAGCCAATCAATTGGGGTCAGCTCTCCTTTCTTTCAGAGAGTGACCCCAAAGTGAGGGTTTCAGAGGTTATTATAGGGTGGGCTAGCTACATGACTCAGAACAACAGGATTTGGCAGGTATTCAACCTATAGTTATTTACAGTTCGACTGTGACAGTGCCTCCTATGTCCCCTTTTAGTTCCTGGAAATTTAGATAACTGGCCAGGGGGTCTGGCAGCCTGTGGTTTTGCCCCCCATCCCCATCCGTGAGAAGCAAGCAGAGCAAAGCATTAATCACAGAAGCACAAAGAGCAGGTTAGCTGATACATGCAGGCCTGAGCCAGAGTTACTCCATTTTGAGTTTGGATTTTACAGTAGATTAGCTTTGACCTATAATAAAAAGACAAAGACAAACAATAAAACACATAACAGAAACAAAAGACAAAGAGACAGTATAGAGAGAAGAAAAATAACACACCAAAATTGGACTAGAGATCTCAAGTCTATAGCAATTTGTGGTCACTTAATATTAGGCTGGTTTAGTGAGATCTTCCCTGAAACCTGAACCAGACCAAATGGAGTCCAACAGCATCCCAGCTGGAGTCCTGACTCAGAGCAACACACTGTGTCCATATTGGCCCTCCAAATCTTTGTAGTATACCAATTCAGATTTGACCGTTCCCTCTAAGGGTATTAATTCCCCTTGGTAAAGAGGATTACTTCCTCATTCCACACTCCAGTCAAGGATGGTGGCTTGAGCAACTGGGAAGAGTGCTTCCTGGCCAATGCTCCAAGTGTTGCATCCAACATTCTCCTCTCCCCAAGAAGTACACCCCAGCCAATTTTGCAGAAGCAGCAAAATTTATTGAGAAAACATACACAATTGAGTGGGGTCACCTCACCTTTTCTTCAGAGAGTGACCCTGATATGAGGATTTCAGAGGTTATTAATTGGTGGGAAATTTATATGACTTGGGAAAGCAGGTGTTGCCAAAATATTTAACCTATAGTGATTTACAGTTCAACAGTGACAGCACCACCTATGTCCCCCTTTAAGTTCATGGAACTTTAGGTTACTGTCTGGTAGCTCGTGGTTTGGCCCCATCCATGAGGAGCAAACATAACATGAAATCCCAAAAGCATAAAAAGAGCAGGTTAGCAGATACATGCAGCCATGAGCCAGAGTGACTCTATTTTGAGTTTGGATTTAATAAATCCTCTAACCTGAGTAGACACTATGATCTGAAGAGCCTCTATAAACTATGTAGCTTCTGTTTACTGCATAGCTTTTATGAATTCAGTAGCCTATGATATTATGTAACCACTCTAGCTTGTGTTTATTTTTGTCTTAAATAGCCTAAATAACCTTAGTATTTCTGTGGTCATCATAGCATTAATGGCCTGAGAAGATTTAGTAAAATAAATATCCTCTCTGATCTTGATAACTACAAACACTTTAATGTTCTCCAAAGCTTGAGTATACTGTATACACTGCATTTTTCTAATCTTGCACATTTTTATCTTGCACATTTTTTTTTAATATTGCACATTTTTGAGTACATCTTATAAGTGAATAGACCTTATTCCCTGAGTGGCCTAAATGATCTGCCAATCCAAAATGGTTTTGTAATCTAAATAACCTTAATAGCCTCCATGACCTTCATAAACTTTATGACTTGCATATGCTACATGACTTAGTAGCTTATGTGATTATGATCTGAATAACTTCTATTTATTTCATACACCCTATGACCTGAGTAGCATCTGTGACTTGTGTAACCTCTATATCATATTATTGCTGTATTATCTGCATAGGATCTAAGGCCTAAATAGCCTTTATGAACTTTGGAGTTTCTATTACTGGCATTATCTTCCTTACCTGAGATACCAATGTGCTCAAACCTGCTAGCTTCTAAAATCAAATAGTCCCTATGACTTGTATAACATTTGGGGTCTAAAGGACCTTTATTTATTTTTATTTTTTTCTTAACCTCTATGACCTGAGTAGGTTTTATATATTGAGTAGCCTAAATGACCAATGTAATGTCAATTACTTTAAGGATCTAGGCCTGCAGAGCTTCTGTGGCCTGGAAAGCCTCAATGATCTATATACTCTCCATGACCTGAATAGCCTTTATGGCTGTGAAGCCACTCTGACTTCTGTCATCTTTATGGTCTCAGTAGCCTAAATGCCCTCCATATTTTCTGATCTCAGTAGCCACTATAATCTATATAGACTTTGTTCTGAATGTACACTGTGTTATGTACCCTAAAAAGTGTTAGTATTTTATATAATCTGTGTAGCCTCTGTGGCTTGAGTAGCCTATATAACCTAAGTAAATTTAAGGCTTGTAAATTCTCTATGGATCACATAGATTCAATAATTTGAGTTGGCTATCCAACTAGTGGGTTCTCTGACATGAGCAGTCTGTATGACCTGTTAAGCTTGTATTATTGGAGTATCTGTTCTCACATGGATAGCATTTATGGCCTTTCTAGACTAAATTACCTCAGTATTCTGTATAAGTTCAGTAATTAGTATAATTTTCATTGCCTGTGTGGACTAAGTAGCCTCTGTAAACTGTGTATCCTCTATGAAATATATATCCTCTCTCATCTAAGAAGATTGTATGGCCATTCTAGCTTATATAGCCAAAGTAGCCTAAACATCATGCCTAGCCTCTATATGACCTTATTAGCTTAATGACCTTAGTAATTCCAATGACCATGTAGCTTCCATGACTTGTGTAGAATTAATGTCATGAGCACTCTATATCTTATATAGCCCATAAGACCTGAGTAGCCTCTGTGACCTTAGTGGCTGCTATATAAAATATAACATATATTACTTCCATAGACACTAGCAATTGCATACGCTTTATGTCCTGAGGTGTCTAGATGACCTGAAAAGACACTATGACCTTGACACCAAGTAGACTCTATGACCTGTGTAGCCTTTGTGGCCTGAGTAACAATAAAAATCTTAGTATCTCCTATTAATATTGAAGGTTCCATGACCAGCTTTTATTCCTACACTACCTCTAGAACATGTAAAACTTTTATGGCCTCAGGAGACTAAATAATCTTAGTGCTCTGCTGTTCTACATAGGCTCTATGGGATAAAAATTGCTTCTGTGACCTGAATAATATCTATGTTGTGCAAAGTCTCCTTGTCCTTATTAGCCTCCATAATATCTTTAGCTTCTATGACTTACATAGCATCTAAGCCCTGAGTATCCTCAATCATCTGTGAAATCTCTAAAACCTGCATAACATTAATGCCTTGAGTATTCTAAATAAAATCTATAACTTCTATGACATCTGTAGCTACTTTAATCTTTGTAGTCATTATGGTCTGAGTAGCCTGTATGCATTTTATAGTCTTTATGCATTTTGTAGCCTCTATGACCTTGTATCTTATATTACCTGAGTAGCTTCTATGACCTGACTAGCCTTTATAACTGGAGTACTAAATTATATTTTTAGCCTGTGTGGTCATATTAACTTAAATTATCTTATTATCCTCTATCATGCATAACCTCCCCCCTCCTTTATATACTAGGGATTGAACTCAGGGTAATTTAATTACTGAACACATCTTCAACCCTACTTTTTGTGTTTTATTTAGAAACAAGATCTAAATGAGTTGCTTAATGCATAATTTTTCTGAGACTGGCTTTGAACAATGAGTTGCTTAATGCCTAATTTTTCTGAGACTGGCTTTGAACTTGCAATCCTCCTGCCCCAGCCTCCTAAGCCACTGGAATGCACCAATTTACTGCCATGCACCAATGCACCCATTTATAACCTGCATAGTCCATATGATCTGTGTAACTTTCATAACCTGGGTAGCACCTATATCTTCTGTACCTTCTATTACATATGTAGCCCCTATGATGAGTGTAGACCCTGTGATATACAAAGGCTCTACTTCCAAAGTATCCTGTATGATATGCAGAACCACTTTGGTCATTATAAACTCTATGACCTGCTAGACTTTACCACCTACAAAGATTTTATGGCATGGGTAGTCTTTATTATCAGCATATTCACTATGGCCTTCTGTCTATATCCTTTATAAATTCTATATCGGATAATCTTTATTTGCCTGTGTAGTTTCTAAGACTTGAGGAGACTTTATAACCTGGATATCTTCTAGAACTTGTATAACATCTGTGCTTTGTAGTCTCTATTGCCTGAGTAGCCTTTTAGTCCACGTAGACTATATTACATAAGTAGTTTTTTTCTTTTTTCTTTTCTGTATGGACTTATTTGGGTATGCCTCCATACATTCCCTGACTTGAAAAGCCTCTTGGAACTCAGTATGACCACCATATTTTTTTATGATTAACATAGCCAATATAAACTGTTTATCCTCTATGACCTGAACAGGTTTTAGTGCTTGAAAAGTCTAAATGACATGACTATATTTGATGGCACTCATAGCTTCAGTAGCATAAGAAAAGTCTATGACTCTACACTTTTAATACCAAGTACCATCTGTAACTGGTATAACCCCTCTGGTGTGCCTAGTATCTGAAATCTGTGTACTCTATGATTTGCTTAACTTCTTTGACCTTTGCAGCCTATAAAGCCTGTTTAGTCTTTAAGGAAGAAGTAGCCTACATTACCTTGGTAGCCACTATGAACTGAGTAGATTCTGTGGGTTAAGCAACCTAAATTACTTTAATAGTAGCTATTATTTATATAGTTTCATGACCAACAAAAACTCTATTCCCTGCCTAGCTTCTTTAACTTGCATATTCTCTTTTGTTTGAATAATCTCTATGATCTGTACACTCTTTTGATCTGAGTATCTTCTATGTTCCGTGAAGTGTTTTATGTCCTTAGTACAATCTATGATCAGTATCTTTATTATATCTTTTACAACCACAGAAGTCTATACATTTGGACTATCCTCTGCAGCTTTAATAGCCTAAATAAAATTAAGAACTCCTAGTAAATGCATAGCCTGTATGTTTCTATTTGCCTCTATTACCTAAGAGATCTTTATTACCCACATACCCTCTACAACTTGAGTAACTCCTATGCCTTGTATAACATTTATGGCTGGAGTAGCCTTTATTTATTGAATAATAATCTATCACCTGAGAGGCCTCTATGAACTTAAAAAACTCTGAATATATCAACCTGTATGGCTTCTATATTCTCTAGGTCTTAAAAGCCTTTATTGTCTAAGTGATCTCTATGACATGCACAACTTCAATGATGTGCATAGCATCTATGGCATTAATAGCTTAGATTACCACAGTAACCTCACTTAACTGTGCAGACACCATGACTCATGTCACCTTTGTGTACTGAGTAGCTAAAAGACTTCTGTAATTCTATGATTTTTATAATTTCTATGGCCTATATAAATTCTATGACTTAAGAAGCCTTTATGCAGTGCATGTTCTATGTTCTCTAAGCTTCTATCATCTTTTTACCTCTAGGATCTCTGTAACATGTAAGACCTAAGTATGCTTTATGGCATGCCTAAATTCTATACTGAGAATAGTCTTCATGGCCTGCCTAACTTCTATGGCCAAAATAGTCTTTATACTCTGCATAACTCTATAAATTTTGCAGATATTATAGCCAACTACTCTCTAAAATGTTTATAGGTTCTGTGACTTCAGTAGCCTCTATGATTTTCATAGCTTATAAGATATGAGCAGCTTCTATAATTGCAAAAATTCTATGGCCTGAATATTTTCTATTGTCTTACATTCTTCTATAATATTGTGAACTGAATAGCCCTTTTTATCACTACAAACTCTATTGCCTGTAGGGCCTTTAAAACCTGGTAGACTCTGTGCCTGGAGTAGTCTAAATGACTTGGGTAGGCTTTACTTCCTGTCTAGCCTCTATGCCCTGAGAAGCCCCTTGATGTGCATTTCTTCTAATTATCTAATTATCATTTCTACCTAATTATCCTCTGACCTTAGAATATTTTGTGATCTTCCTAAATATTATTGTCTGAGCTTCCTTCTAAGCCCAAGTTGCCTAATTGCTTATATAAACCCCTGTATTCTGCAAATTGCTTTTGTCCTGCCTAGGAGGTCATATAATCTTTGTAGACTCTAGGGCCTATTTAGCCTCTATGGCCTAAATAGCCTCTGTAAACTACATTAGATATATGTGTTGCATATATTCTATGACACATTTGTTCTCTATATCCTATGTAGTGTCTATGTCCTAAGTAACCTAAATTACCTAATTAGCCTTTATGCCCTCAGTAGCCATTATGACCTCCTTAGCTCTACAGTTTGAGTTGTATATGATTTAAATAGCCTGTATGACCTGAGCAGTCTTAGTGACCCATGTAAGCTTTATGGCCTAAATAACACCTATTATCTGAGTTTCATCTAAAAACTGCATGACATTTCTGACATGGGTAGCTTTTAGTACCTTGTACCCCTCATGGACAGAGCACCCTGAATATCTTGCCTAATCCCTATGGCTTGAATCTCTTCTTTTACCTAAGAAACTTCTATAAGTTCCCTAGCCTACATGTATGGACAGACTCCATGACATTCATGTCTCCTATGCCTGAGTATCATACAAATTTCAAAGTCTATATGATTTGCATAACCCTTATTGCCTAAGTACTCTCTATGACCTGAGTAATCTCTATGTGCACAATACACTACAGATCTATATAATTCTTTTGGTTTATGTAATCTTTCTGTCTTGCATAGCTTCTGTGTCTTGTGTAGCCTTTTGAAGTGTGTAGAAAATATTGCATGAATAGTCTCTAAATCATATATGTGTGTGTGTGTGTGTGTGTGTGTGTGTGTGTGTATATATATATGTATAGTATGTGTGTATATATATATATATATATATGTGTGTGTGTGTGCATATTCTCTGATGTTTATGATCCATTGATCCATGGAGGCTTTATTTCCTGAATTGCCAAAATTCCCTGAAAAGACTTTATGAACACTGTATCTTCTACAAGATGCATAGACTTTGTAACTTGCACATTTATGACTTGTGTAGTTTCTATACCATGAATATTATTGGTGGTCTGAGTAGTATTTATGAAATGTGTAGACTGTCTATCTTATGTAGGCTTTATGGCTTTAGTAGCCTCAAGGTGCAGAGAAAAGAATACAACAAAATGCTGGCATACTTGCAAACAAGACACATAAGCATAAAAATGTCAGAGCATATCTGCAAACAGAATGTTCTGCCAAGAGTTTTTTCTTGTTCTCAAGAAACAGACATATCTTGCACATGAGGATGTTTGTCAGATCCTAATGAGAAAGCTAACTTGAGAACAAATGAAACTAAGTTGATAAAGAAACCACAAATGCAGGATGTGTTCTGTAAATGACCTTGCATTTATAACAATAAGCTTTATGCATGCACACTATGTTATTAATAAATCATTCCTCTTGGCTTTCAACCATTAGAAAAAATATAAAAAGGTAATGACAAAATAAAAGCAGGCTCATCTCGACAAAAGCAGCTGTCTGCATATTCATTCCATTTGCATCAGCCTTGCACTTGACGTGGGATGCGAATGAACTGAAAGGTTAAGCACACCAGGGTAAGTATACTAAAAGGGAGACTTTCAGGATAAAAATGGGGAATCCTCATTTCCTTAGAACTAAGTATTTAGCTTTGCTTAAAGGTCTTTAACACTCAATAGGAATGAAAGTTCCTGAACACAGATTTTGGGAACTCTTTGACACTATTGCAAAGCATTGCTACTGGTTTCATTATTAAACTAAAGTACAACTTAATTTAAAGGAAGGGAAGTTAGTCCAAAGAGAGTTGAGGAAATACCATCAAAAAGGAGAGGTTATGTCTATAAAACTCTGAACTCTTTGTGGTGCTATAACACAAGCACCAGTGTTACAGTTATTTGAAAATGAAAGTGAAAGTAATTCACAAAAGAAAGAAAAAAATTATGAAGTGGCTCCCCTCCCCAGTGAAGGAGAGGCAATAAAAACAAAAGATACTATATCTACAGATAGGAGGGAGGGTGATGCTGTGCTTTTACCTCCTCCTAAGCCTCCTGAATTGGACACTGAGGATGATTTAAGAATAATAGTGCTAGCAGTAATGATGATGAGGAGTTATATTAGATGTTACAAAAATTTCAAGACATGATGTAAAAGTGAAAATATAAAAAGGAAGATGTTTCAGCCTAGAGCTTCTGCCTATGCCTCTTTATTTCCAATAAAAAAAAAAAAGAGGTTGATGTTGGATGAGAAAATTAACATTTTACTTTTACTTCTGCTTTATTTTATGATGATGATGATCTTCCTGCACCCTCTGGTGATTTCATTGATTCTCCTAATCTTTTTTTCAATTCCTCTTTTAGCCTTTTGTTCCTTTACAAACAGTACAAAGGGAGCACAGAGGTGGATTTGGAAGTACAGATAAACAAATTTATTGGGAAACAATGATTACTGATCAGAAACCTTCTATGTTTTTATGGATTGAAGGCAAACAATTTGAAGGTTTTATAGATACTGGAGCTGATGTTTCTGTCATTTCACTAACTTCATGGCCAAATGAATGGCCTACCGTTCCTTATGATATTGCTGTATCAGATCTTGGTACACTGCTGAAGTTTGGCAAAGTTTTCAAAAATTATCTTGTCAAACAGTTGATGGGGCAGTTTTAGAAAATTCCTTTTTTTTGTAGTTAATGAACCTATCAATATATGGGGATGGGATTTAATAGCTAAATTGGGAACTTCTATTATTATACATTAGAAAAACTAGTCACCACTGCTAAGACACCCAAGCAATGCCCCTTGAATGATTGACTAAAATTCCTAAATGGACTGAGTGGTGGCCATTCCCTAAAGAAAACCTTGAGGCACTTAAACTTTTAGTGAAAAAACAATTAGAAAAAGGACATATTAAACCTTCTGTTTCTCCTTGGATTCTCCAGTCTTTGTGATTAAGAAAAAATCTGACAAATGGAGATTGTTAACTGATTTAAGAGAAGTAAATAAATGTATCAAACCAATGGGAGGATTAAAATTGGGTATGACCTCTCCTGCTCTTATTCCTAATTCATGGTCAATAATGGTAATTGATTTAAAAGATTGTTTTTTTACTATTCCTCTTTTTTCAAAAGACAAAGAAAAATTTGTCTTTACAGTTCCTGAGTATAATAATCATCAACCTATAAAGAGATATCAATGGAGAGATCTTCCACAAGTAATGAAAAAAGTCCAAGCTTATGTCAAGAATTTGTTGCCCAAGTCTTTTCTAAAATTCAACAATTATCTCATTATATTTTATATCATTGTATGTATGATCTTCTTTTAGCAGCTCCTAGAGTAGAAGCCCAACAAAAATGTTTTCAAAATGTTAGAGATGCTTTACAAAAATTGTTCTTCAAGTAGTGCTTGAAAAAATACAAACTGAATTTCCCTTTCAATACTTGGATTATGTTCTAGAAAAACAGCATATAAGACCACAGAAAATACAAATTTTCACAGATAAGTTACATACATTAAATGACTTTCAAAAGCTGTTGGGAGATTTAAATTGACTTCCTCGCACCTTGTGCATTCCAAACTTTTATTTAAAACATCTTTTTGCTACTCTTGAGTGGGACAGTTCTCTGAATAGCCCTTGTAAGTTATCTTCCAAAGCTTTACAAGATTTGCAATTAGTTTAGTAATAATTAAATGAAGGATTTCTGTCTTATTTATATCCTCATCAATCAATCCAGATATTGATTTTCCACACTCCTAATACTTAGAAAAAAATTCTACGTATTCATGTATAGGTCACATTCCCAATGCCAACTATCTCTCTTCAACTTATTAACCATTTAGAAAGGTGCTTCAGTTATTTCAATTCTTTTGTACTGATGAGTGAATCAGTTATTTTAATTTTAACTACTGTGAATAGTGCTACAATGAAAATGGGAGTGCAGGTATTTGTTTGACATAATTTTAATTCTTTTAGATATAAACCCAGAATTATAATTACTAGATTATATAATATTCTTATTTTTATTTTTTATTTTTTTGGTACTGGAGATTGAACTCAGGAGCACTTGACCACTGGAGCCACATCACCAGCCCTATTTTGTGTTTATGTGGAGACAGAGTCTCACTGAGTTGCTTAGTGCCTCACCCTTGCTGAGGCTGGCTTTGAACTTGCAATTATCCTGTCTCAGCCTCCCTAAATGCTGGGATTTTAGGCTTGAGCCACCACACCTGGCCTTATTTTTATTTTTTAAAAACATTTTATATACTATTTTTATAAACAGCTTTACCAAATTTACAATTTTTCCAACAGTTGTACAATAATTTCCTTTTATCCATGTCCAACCTACAGTATTTGTTAATTTTCTTGTGTTCTGTATTAGCCATTCTAACAACTGTGTTTAGGCTGTAGGAAGTATATTTGTTGCATTGAATTCCTGTTGTGGTTCTGGGTTTTAAATTTAATTTCAGTATATTTGCATCTTCATTGTTCATGCATGAAGAAATGTACATAAGTATGTGATAATAAAAAATCACTGCAAAAGCGAATGGAGTTTCCTGTTTCATATTAGTTGATATAAGAGTGTGTATGTGATATGTGTGCATAAGTTAATGGATGTTCAAACTCATGATTTTTATCAGTCATGTCATTAAATTAGTTCTAAACTTTTTACAATAAAATATGTCTTGAACATTTTTCTAAGTAATATTCAAAATTTGCAATATTCTTGGTTTACTCAATGTGGTGTGGACATCTTTATGTGCCTACATGTGTGTATATGTATGTGAGAGCATCTGTAGTGACCTATCCTGCAGTTTCATAATACTACTCTGAATTATTTTTATCTAAGAAACATACTGTAAACTTCAATTTATGTCCTCTGGTCCTTAACTGATTCCTCAGGTCCAATTCTTTTTTCAAGATGTCTGGGTTTTAGTGTTTGCTAAGTTTAGTTCTTTGACTTGAGATGAGTTTAGTATTATCTAACATAGTAGTCTACACAGAAATATTGGGATATAAAAAAGGAAACATTATTTATTTCCTGGGCTATTGCTTTCCTTGATAAGTTAGCAAGTTTACAACATTAGAATAATGGATAGCACATGAAAATATTGAGAAGTGTGTCTTTTTTGTGGGTGTCAATATAGTATTTTTAGATTCTGATTGTTCTTTCAAGCCAGTACATACTTTAATTCTCTGAGTATCAAGTCATGTTCAGCTCATCTTGATGCTAAATATCTCCTGATGCATAGAAGGTGATTATTACTTCTGTAAATATAAACATATATTTTTTACTTGTATGTTACCTTTTATTGTCCACAAAAGAAAAAAATAGAATTATAACATAGTATAATGTTTCATGGAAAATATAGCAAAAAATAAGTAGGGAGATATGATTAGTAAACATGTATATATTTCCTACATAAAGTAGTTCTTCAAGTCTCTTGCTTGATTTTTTTTTAAGTTTCTGCCTTTTTTTTATTCCAAGAGTTTGGCTATATGTGAGAAAGTTATTTTTTTCCACTCTGTCACTTCTCTTTGGACCCTGTAATGAATACAATTTATTAAATTTGTTTTTGATCTAACAGATTAAGTCCAGGTGCATTCATACACTGAGTCATATCCCCAGCCCTCTTTTATTTATTTATTGTATTTTGAGACAGGTTCTTGCTAAGTTATTTAGGGTCTCAGTAAGTTTCTGAGGCTTATTTTGAACTTGAGACCCTCCTGCCTTAACCTCCTGTGTCACTGTATTACAGGTGAGCACCACAGTGCCTGGCTTCCACTAGCTTTTAAAATTAAGTTTGATCATATTGAACATAGGAAAAACAGGTCAATTACCAAAATTATACAGATCAATTGGTTATCAAAAAAGAATTAGCGTGTACCTACTGACTACAACAAATAGAGCATTAATGATGTTTCAGATATCTCCTTTTTGCCTATTTTTCTCACTGTACATTCTATTGTCCTTACTGGTCACTATTATTTTTCTCTTTTCATAATTTAATTCTTTAAAACAAAAGAAAAAAGTTCTAATTTATGAAAATATAAAAAATGGAAGTTAAAGGGGGCAGATGTGGGCAGCCTCAAAATGTGCTGACTCCACTCTGGCCTACTATTATCTGAAAAAGATCCAAGGATTGGATGGGACAGGATGTAATGCTAAGAAAGTTAGAGTTTAGACAAGAGAAACTACTCCAGAAAAATGACTGGGGGAATATGTGGGTGTTAAAAAAAAGAAAGAAAAGAAAAGAAAGAGAGAAAACAAGACTAGCTGGGTAATTCAGATGCAGCAAATGTTAAGGTGAAACAGTGACCATTGGGCAGTGTCTTGAGAAGCATAAATACAGCTGAAGAGAAAGAAGGTGGTGTGTGATGTGATCTGTTTGGCCAAACCTTAAAAACCAGCAAGAGGTGATGAGGGATTAAGAAATATCTACATTGAAGTGGCTGCTTTATTATAGTGTGCTGTTTTTAAGTCTTTAGGGTATAGGCCAAGGAGTGGGATAGCTGGGTCAAATGGTGGTTCCATTCCAAGATGTTTAAGCAGTCTCCATACTGCTTTCCAGATTGGTTGCACCAATTTGCAATCCCACCAGCAATGTTTAAGTGTACCTTTTTCTCCACATCCTCGCCAGCACTTATTGTTGCTGGTATTTTGGATAGCTGCCATTCTGACTGGGGTGAGATGAAATCTGAGGGTAGTTTTGATTTGCATTTCTCTAATGGCTAGAGACGTT
>PVHX01022317.1:0-27955 GCA_004024805.1 Geosciurus inauris | reverse complement strand
GAGGTTGTGGGGGGAAAGCACACTCATACATTGCTGGTGGAACTGCAAATTGGTACAACCAATCTGGAAAGCAGTATGGAGATTCCTTAGAAAACTTGGAATGGAACCACCATTTGAGCCTGCTATCCCACTCCTCGGTCTATACCCAGAAGATTTAAAAGCAGCGTACTACAGTGTTGCAGCCACTTCAATGTTTATAGCAGCTCAATTCACAATAGCTAAACTGTGGAACCAACCTAGATGCCCTTTGATAGATGACTAGATAAAGAAACTGTTGTATATATACACAATGGAATATTACTCAGCAATAAGAGAGAATAACAGTATGGCATTTGCAGGTAAATGGATGGAGTTGGAGAATATCATGCTAAGTGAAGTAAGCCAATCTCAGAAAACCAAATGCCCAATGTACTCGTTGATAAGTGGATGCTGATCCATAATTTGGGGAAGGACATGAGAACAATGGTGGATCTCTGTTTACAAGGGTGTAAGTGGGGAGGGGGCATGGCGACAGTAAAGGTAGTGGAATATGATGGTCATCATAGCCCTAACTTTATGTATGACTGCATATATGTTGTGATTCTGTACAACTTACTAGAGAAATGAAATGTTATCCTCCATCTGAGTACAATGAATCAAATTGCACTCTGCTAACATGTAAGCCTAAATAGAACAAATAAATAAAATATGAAAAAATAAAAGCACATAAAAAAAAAAACACCAACTCTTCTCCAGACCCCAAAACTCCTTTGGGCTCTCTGTATTGAAATTTTGAGGAGCTAGGATTTGCTGAGGACCTACGCTGTCAGCATCTGGTCCTCTTTTCCACTGTAGTCTGGCCTCAGTATGGCTTAGACAACAGATCAAAATGGCCTCCAGAAAGAACTTTTGATTTTCAAATCCTCATTGATTTGGCTAATTTTTGTCACTGGACAAGGAGATGGACAGAGGCTCCTTATGTTCAGGCTTTTTGGGAGGTACGGTCTCGCCCCAACCTTTATTCCACCTGTTCTGTCCTTCAAGTCATCCTTGCTAGAGAAAATCCCACACCCCCTTCCCAATGTTTTTACCTATCTTCCTCTTTCACTGATCCACCTGAGCTGCTCTCAGCCCCACCTGTCTGCCATCCCCGCCCAGACTCCTCCTCCCTCTTCCTCCCTCCTCCTGTAGCCACAGCTCCTACCCCTCCTCCTGGGAACCTGCCCCCTCCAATGGATCCCTTCACTCACTCACTCCCCTCTTCCCCTGTTAGTGCCCACACCCATTCCCACCAGGCTCCCTTGCCAGCTGACCCTAAGCTTCTCTGTCCCCTCAGGGAAGTGGCAGGCGCTGAGGAAATTATTCAAGTTCATGCTCCATTCTCACTTCAGGATCTCTCCCAGATTCAAGAGTGCCTGGGTCCTTCTCTGCTGACTGTTCTACTTACATTAAGGGATTTCACACTCTCTCTCAGACTTACAATCTTACCTGGCATGATGTCTATGTTATTCTCTCTTACCCCTGATGAATGCTCTCGCATCCAGCAGGCTGCTCGGGATCATGCTGATCAAGTTCGTTTACAGACATAACTCTTCCTACAAGTGAAGCTGCGATTCCCCTAACTGAATCCAACTGGAACTACCAAGATGGCCAGCAGGGGCGCCGTCACTGTGCCCGCATGATCCAATATCTAATAGTAGGCATGCAGGCAGTGTCTAATAAAGTGGTTAATTTTGATAAGCTCAGAGAAATCACCCAAAATCCCGATGAGAATCCAGCTCTATTTCTCAACCGCCTTACAGAGGCTCTTACCAAATATACTAAGCTGGATCCTGAGTCTCCCTCTGGGGCTACAGTGCTAGTGACCCATTTCATCACCCAATCGGCCCACGACATTAGAGAAAAGCTCAAACGAGCTGAGGAGGGCCCACAAACCCCTATCTGGGACCTGGTAAAAATGGCCTTTAAAGTCTATAATGCCCGAAAGGAGTCAGCTGAATTAGCCAGGCAGGCCCAATTACAGAAAAAGGTAACACTCCAAACCCAAACCTTGGCAGCAGCCCTGAGGCCTACAGCTCCAACAAGAGCTTTAAGGGGGAACCTGCAATCCTCTCCTCCGGGGCCTTGCTTCAAATGCGGACGCGAGGGTCACTGGGCCCCCTTCTGGGCTGCGCCCCACCTGTAAGCAGATAGGACATTGGAAATGTAACTGCCCCATGGATGGCCCTTCCTTGGCACCTCTACGTGGGGGTGTCACCAACCAGGAAGCACTCTCTCCTGAACTCTTGGGGTTCGCAGAGGACTGAAGCATCCCAGACTTGGGGACCCCCATCACCCTCACTGAGCCCAGGGTAACGCTCCAGGTAGCAGGTAAGTCTGTAACTTTTCTTGTGGACATGGGGGCTACCTATTCTGTTTTGCCTGCCCACTCTGGGCCTTTGTTTCCTTCCCAGGTCTCAGTTATGGGGATTGATGGCCAACCCTCCTCCCCAAACTGAACTGCTAGGCTGGCCTGTGCCCTGGAGGGACACCCTTTTACACACTCCTTTCTGGTTATTCCATCCTGTCCAATTCCTCTCCTAGGCAGAGACATTCTCCAATTATTAGGGACCACTCTCCAATTGCATCCCAAAAATGCCACCGCCCAGTTTCTCTTACCTCTAATCTGTATGCTTTCTAATGACCTAATAGCACCCACTATACCATTACCCCCAGACTTAGTGAATCTCCAAGTCTGGGACACCTCCAAGCCAGTCATAGCCTCCCACCACAAGCCAGCCGGTATTCAGTTAAAGCCTCACATTAAATATCCCTCACGTCCCCAATTTCCCATCTCCAAAACCCACAGGGAGGGACTTAAACCCATCATAGACAGACTACTTGCTCAGGGACTCCTCATCCCTACTGACTCTCCATGCAACACTCCCATATTACCAGTACGTAAGTCCTCAGGAGCCTATCGCTTGGTTTAGGACCTCCGCCTAATTAATGACGCAGTTATTCCCATCCACCCAGTGGTTCCCAACACTTACACTCTCCTCTCTCATATCCCCCCTTCAACCACCCACTTTACTGTCCTGGATCTTAAAGATGCCTTCTTTACAGTGCCCCTGCACCCTGACTCTTATTACCTCTTTGCCTTCACATGGGAGGACCCTACCTCTTTAAGGTCCCAACAGCTGACATGGAAAGTTCTACCTCAAGGCTTCAGAGACAGTCCCCACCTCTTTGGGCAAGCTTTGGCACAAGATTTAACTGCTTGTGACTTGGGGGATAGCACCCTTCTTCAGTATGTGGATGACCTTCTCCTATGCAGCCCATCCCTTGAGACTTCCCAGGCACACACTGCTCAGCTTCTCAATTTCCTGGGGTCACAGGAAATTGAGTCTCTCCGACTAAAGTCTCAAGTCTCTCCGACTAAAGCCTATCTCACTGCTACCTCAGTCACCTACTTAGGTATACTCCTCACTCCAACCTCTAAAGATCTGATGACTCTCCGGGACCTACAGCCACCTGAAACAGCAGATTACATCCATTCCTTCCTGGGCCTGGCTGGCTTTTTCAGGCATTGGTTCCCCAACTTTGCACTTTTGGCTAAGCTCTTGACCCCTCATGGGCCTCTCACTTCTCCTACCTCAATAGCCAATGCCTTTTATAAGCTCAGGGATGCCCTCATATCCTCTCCTACTCTCTCTCTCCCTAACCCTAATCATCCTTTCCACCTTTTTATGGATGAAAGGCAGGGTATTGCCACTGGCCTCCTCACCCAACCGATTGGACCTTCCTACAAGCCAATGGCATACCTCTCTAAGCAGCTGGATGCTACAGCTTGTGGATGGCTGCCATGCCTCTGGGCATTGGCAGCAGCAGCAGAGCTTATTAAGGAAGCCCTCAAACTTACCTTGCTCCAACCAGTAACTGTATTTTCTACCCATAGGCTACAGGACCTCTTAAGTCACAAAGCTCTCCCACTTCTAAGCCCTTCAAGAATTCAAGAATTTCACCTTCTCTTTATAGAGAACCCCAACATTACCCTCTATTATTCTTCCTCCCTCAATCCTGCCACACTCCCCCCACTATTCTCTCCCCCTTCGGATGCTAATCATTCCTGTCCGAAGATGTTGGAGGCCCTACGATTGCCTCGTGAGGACCTCTTTGTCTATCCACTCTCCACACCTGACTTAACCCTTTTTGTGGTTGGCAGCTCCACGATGGGTCATGATGGACGCCGCAGAGCCACACATGCAGTAGTCACCACTGCCTCAGTCTTAGAAGCCAGCTGCCTTCCTGAAGGAACCACCTCGCAAAAGGTTGAACTTTTTGCGCTCACCAGAGCTCTTACCCTATCCAAAGATAAGCAAGTTAACATTTACACAGACTCCAAATATGCTTTCCTAATTGCTCATTCTCATGCAGCTATTTGGAAGGAGCATGGATTCTTGACCACAAAAGGATCACCAGTGGTCAATGCCTCTCTAATTTCCAAACTCTTAGAGGCGCTACAACTGCCCTCACTAGTGGTATCATGCACTGCGGAGGACATCAGAATTCCTCTGACCCCATAGCTATGGGCAACAACAAGGCAGACTCGACAGCACGAGGATTAACAGCCAAATCCTCGACAGCACCTATCCTATTTCTGTCCACTGCTACTAAACCCAGTTATACCCCACAGGAACAACAGGACTTGATAACCAAGGTGGTCATTTCGAGGGAGATGGCTGGATCTTCCTGGGGGATCCGATTGCCCTCCCCAAACACAGCAAGCTTATGGTTTATTGACAGACATTCATAACTCTCTTCATATTGGCCCCAAACCCCTTTTTCAGTTTTTACAACCTCTCTTCTACTTCCCAGGAATGAGAACTACTCTCCAGCAGGTCCACTCTTCTTGTTCCATCTGCTCTATTGTGTCCCCACAAGGAGGCATCAAACCCAAACTCCCCACACACCAGATGAGAGGTCACCAACCGGGTGAAGACTGGCAGATTGACTTCACTTATATGCCTAGGCACAAAAAGCTTTGCTACCTACTCACTATGGTTGATACTTTTTCAAGTTGGATAGAAGCCTTCCCTACCTCCAGGGAAACTGCTGACACTGTCGCCTCCATCCTTGTTGAGCAGATTATTCCCAGATTCAGACTTCCCATCTCCATCCAGTCAGACAACAGTCCAGCCTTCACTGCTCAGGTTGTTCAACTAGTCTCCAGAGACCTCAACATCACTTAGAAACTCCACATCCCCTACCAACCCCAATCCTCGGGTAAGGTCGAAAGGGCCCATGACATCCTCAAGGATCACCTCACTAAACTTGCCATTGAACTCAGGCTCTCCTGGCCCAATCTCCTGCCATTGGCCCTCACTCGAATTAGGGCAGCCCCTAGAGCCCCCTCTGGCCTTAGCCCTTTTGAATTGCTCTATGGACGCCCTTTCCTAATCAACCAAAATTTCCCAACCAACCCCCCTCCCCTTGTGTCCTACCTGCCATATCTCACCCTCTTACACAACCTTCTAAGGGAACACGCAGACTGCTGCCTTCCTGTGCCATCTACAGCCTCAAACCCAGCACATCTGCAGACCGACTCAGACCCTCTTCAACCAGGTGACACAGTCTTACTTCGAGAGCTTCATCCTCAATCGCTGGAGCCCCGCTGGACGGGACCCCATACAGTCATACTTACCATGCCAACAGCGGCCAAGCTTCTAGGCCACACCCCATGGTACCATGTCTCCCGCCTCAAAAAGGCACCTACCCCCAATGCCCAGCCTTGGACTTCCACCATGCTGGGGCCCACCAAACTCAAAATTTCTCGACAACCCTCCTCTGCTAATCAGTAATCTCTCCCAAGCCTCTGTTCCAACCCCCAGGTGGCGCCTCTGTATTCAAGTGGCATGACTGACAACCAGATGCTTCCACCCCTGTGTCTGCCCCCCTGCCTGACCAACACCCAAGCCATCTTCCCCTCTTGGCACTCCCAATCCCGCACGAAGCAGCCAGACTGAATCTGCTGTCCTATATCATCAAAAAGGCTGGGATGTTAGGTTAAGCGAGAGAGGCAAACGCGAAGCACAGACACTGTCCACAAAGCCCCAATGCTGCCCGCCGCAAAGCACAGAAGCTGCCCACCGCAAAGCGCTGTTGCAGAGCGTAAACCAGTCACATGTGCCAAACGCAGCACACATGCGCCAAACACACCAACATGGCCGCACCTGGCTGCCGATATGGAGGGACACTGAACATTTGACATGAAAATCGCCATTCTCCCAGACACACTCTGATGGATGGGAGGATTCGGCTCGAGGGCGTGTATTTTCAATAAAGCCTTGCCGAGCAGCTTTAATTCATCTTCTTTTGGTCATCTAGTCTTTACACCCAGCACTGGAGGAGTAGGGAAACTTTTATATTCTTCTCACTTTTATAGACATATAGGAGTTATCCTAGACACTTACCTCTCCCACTTCTTCTAGTATCTCCCTTTAACTTATCACTAAGGTATATCATTCATACTCAACATATGTGACAAGTATGCTCACTTCTCTTCCTCTCCATGGTCACCATTCTATCCAAGGTGAGATCATTATATGTATTTCTTAATGGCTTATAATTTGATGCCCATCAAAATAATTTTCCTTCATTGCTGGGTATTGAATCCAGGGCCTCACACCTGCTAGTGAAAAGTTCCACCCATTGAGCTATATCCCAGCCCTAGACATTCTTTAAGTATTTGTCAAATATTTGTTGAGAAGATGGCAGAGGCCTGCAGGGGAAGAAGATAATAGCATCACTTCTTTTCTTTTTTCAAATGCAATTCAATTCTAGCCCCATCCAGCAAAACAAAAGAGCTCATTCTTTTCCTTACATGGCAACTATCAATTAACACTCCAGCAGATTCCTTATTGGTAGGTTGGTGAGAATGAGTTGCTCTCACCTCCAGTAGGTTATCAAACCACATGAGCATTCTCCCCAAGGAGAGACTTATTAATTACAACATTCTCCATTTTGAGACATTTACATGTATGTTTTAACATTTACATGTATGTTTTAACCTTAGTGATCGGCACTTTGAGAAGCTGCTGGGATGATACACCCCTTCATCAGGGTCTTAACTTTCTTCCAAGTGACCTTTAAATGAAGAATTAACTCTGGACTGGTCTTCTTATATCTGTTCTTGAGCCACTTTGATCTATTTTTTACACTGAGAGCAAAGTGAACTTTACAAAGTGCCTATGCCACCCCCACATATCTAGTGCTCTGGCACTAAATGCCATATTCCTCCAATCCTCAAAACTTTTGCACATGCTGATGCTTTGTACTGGAATACATCCCCCAACACACGCAGACACATTTTTTGCCTGTGAGTTGCCTTTCCTAACCTCTCAGACTTGGTGAAATTCCATCATTTACTTCTCCAACCACATGGTGCTTCTTTTTCAAAGCAATTATCCAAATTACTTATTAAGCTGTAATCCTCTATATCTACCTAGGATCTATATAGTCTCTTGGAATATATCTTCCACAAGGAGAAGAACTATATTTGTCTTGTTTATTATCATTCTCTAATATCTACTATGTCTTCTGCAATATTCATATCCAAGCTCCTGAGACTTGAACATGATTTTTCAAGATATCTTCTCTGCCTAGGATATTTCTCCCTACTCTATTCCATGTTCTTTTCCACCTGGAATATGTCTATATATTTTTCAAGGTGAAACTCAATATCAACTTCTCATTATAATTCTTTTAGTCTATCACCATGACAATAAATAACAGATTCTTGCTCATTGACAATCAACATCTTCATGTAGAGCTCTATCACAGGATATGGCAATTTCTATTGCAGTTATTTCTATAGGTCCTGATTCTCATACTATAAAGAGAAATCCTCAAGGGTGTTAGTCATTGTTGAAGTCACTCATTCTGGTCCTCAAATATTCTGGCTTTCCTATTTTGGAGAATTTGGTGAAATTGTACTTCCCCATAAGCTAAAAGGTAGATGCAATCATGTAACCTGTTTAGGCAATGAAATATAGGTGAAATTAATCTGCATTGTTTCTAAACAGATGGTTTCAGAGGTGGTATGCAATTTTCCAAATGTTCTTTCTTCTGCGGTGACTAATAACAAACACTCCATGGAGTGGCAGCTCCAGCCTAGATCCAAGAATAAGGACTATATGGAGCAAAAGTTCCAAAACAAACCGCAGTGTTTATGTAGTGTGAGCAAGAAATAAAGCTTGTTTTAAGCCACTAAGATTTTGAAGGCAGTTCATACTACAGTGGAATCTAGTCTATTCTGACAAATGCATTTTTTAACCTCATTTTATATCCAATACTAGATCCAATGCTTGGCACACAGTAAGTGCTCAATGAATGTTTGATGAGTTGACTTGAAATTGATCATGTCTATACAGTGTAGACTAATCACATGTGTGTTAGTCAGAGTTCCATCACTGTGACTAAAATATCTAAAAATAACAATTTTAAAGAGGGAAAAGCCTATTTTAACTCACAGTTTCAGGGGTTTAATTCATGGTGGGCCCACTCCTTTTCTCTAGGCCCAAAGTGAGACAGAACATCATGGCAGAAAGACCCAGTGGAGGAGCATTGCTCCATTCACAGGGAATACCTCATATCCAAACTATGACAAGGTGCTTTATGATGTTTTTCTGTTCTCAACATTTCCAGTACTGTTATTTCCTTGAGCAGATCCAAGTTAAATAATTAGACTAAGTTACTTACCTAAATAAAACAAAGGCAGTTATCCCAATTCTTGTTGAGTAGTCAGTGGCCTCATTCATTGGTTGTCAAACTTGAGTGTACATTAGAATCATCCTATAATTGATTTGAAAATACAGATGGCTGGATTCTTTCTTCAGACATCCTGAATCAGGACACTTGAATTAAAAGTTGGCCATCTCTCAGAGAAAAGATCCAGGTGACTCTTACACATACAATGGTTGAGAATCACAGATCTTGTCTTTTGTTTAAAATTTTTCTGAACATAATGCAGACCCAGACATTTTTGCTATTTTTCAAAGGCAGACAAAAACTATTCATTAATAAAAACACAAAAGAATAGATGAAAGAACAAGAGTGGTAGTGGAAAAATCCTTGGCCAAAACTCCTGAGTAAAGCCTCTGTTTATGTAGCAACTGGATATTTGTTCATAATTCACTTTCCTGCTTTCCTTCAGGATCCCTTTAAGCTAAAACGTCAAGTGTTGGAAAGGATATGGAGTAACTGGAGCTCTCACACACTTTTAGCAGTCACATAAGTCGAACAACCACATTGGAAAATGATTTGGTGGCACTTACAAAGTTGAGCACATGCAAGTCCTATGACTCCACAATTATAATTCTGGTTATATAGTAAAAATAAAATCAAGCTTTATTTATAAAAAAAATGTATTCTAGAATGTTCATAGCAGTATTTCTCATGATAGTCAAACACTGGAAACAATTCAAATGCCTATAAAGAATGGGAGAATGAATAAACTGTGAAATATTTACATAAAGGAAGAATAAGCAATCTACAACCACAAACAACAATATGGATAAAAGTTACAAACATAATATTGAACAAGAGAATTCAAACTCAAAGAACATAATATAAGGTTACTTTCAGAAAAAGCAGAAAAATGGGGAATGACATAATTTCATTCTTTTTTATGGCTGACTAAAACTCAATTGTGTATATATACCACATTTTCTTAATCCATTAATCTGTTGATGGACACCTAGACTGGTTCCATAGTTTGGTTATTGTGAATGGTGCTGCTATAAACATGGGTATGCATGTATTGCTATAGTATGTTTAATTCTTTAGGATAACTACTGAGGAGTGGTATAGCTATGTCATATGGTAGCTCCATTCCTAGTCTTTTGAGGAACCTCCATATTGATTTCCATAGTGGTTGTACTAATTTAAAATTGATATGTGCAATTTTCTGTATGTAAGTTATTTTCCAATAAAAAATATTTTTAAATCCCATTAACAAATTAACAGAAAGCTGGGTATGGTGGCACACACCAGTAATCCCAGCAGATCAGGAGACTGAGACAGGAGGCTTGCTAGTTCAAAGCCAGCCTTAGCAATGGTGAGGAGCTAAGCAACTCAGTGAGACCTTGTCGCTAAATAAATAAATAAAATAGGTCTGGGGATGTGGTTCAGTGGTTGAGTGCCCATGAGTTCAATCCACAGTACACCCCTCCAAAAAAAAACAGAAAAAGAAAAGAAATTAACAGGACTAAAATTAAAAGACCTCTGAACACAAAAATAGTGGACAAAGAATACACAAGTCTGGGAGAAATTTTGTTTTGAGTAACATTGAATTAAGAAATTAATCTATTAAACCATAAGCATGTTGATCTCTGAAACAGCTCTCCTAACCAGGAAGTAGGTACCAAATCAGTTGAAATGAAGGTGAAAATGAAGCAGTGACTATTATACTTGAAAAGTCTTTTGAAAATCAGATGGGGAGACATGGAGGAGCCCAGTGGATACCAGGATGTCCCTTCTGTCCTTTATTCCATGTCCAGCTTTTTTCCCCAACTACTTGACATGATGACCACTAACAGTACAAAGCTAAATCTGTTGTTTCCCACCACTTCCCACCTGCTCAGACACACAGATTCTATTCAAACCAGAAAACTGCGAAATCAGACTCTGTTAATTATGAATTACAGTTAGCTTTCTCCCTCCCTACCAACAGCCCTATCATATCTAATTGGAGACTACTGTCCATACCACCTCTCCTCCCAAAAACCTACAAGGGCACTATAGAATGTGTTTTCATTTTTCAGAAAATGTGATGAACATGATTGTAAACAGAAGTGAGCATTGAATGCTAGTTGCCACCATTGAGATTTCCTTGGCTTCTAAGATAAAACTTTTCTTTCACATGATAAAATACTTGCACGCGCGCGCACACACACACACACACACACACACACACACACACACAAAGTCAAAGCAGAAGAAAGAAGAGCCTGTTTGCTAATACTTAATGTTTTCCAGATTTCAATTAACAAAAACCCAGCCCCCATCAAATAAGACTGGCTAAAAGGGGGATTGCCTAGGGGGAGTTTGCTGCAAGGATTCTAGGTTATTTCATGTAATTGAAATAGATTTTGAACAAACTTCTCAACAACAGAGACAGATTATGTCAGGCCTCAGGAATAGTTGGGGAAACATTATTAGAAAAACTTTATAAGCACAAACTCTGGCTCTAGAAAATTTGGGTTTTGCATCTGCCTTCACGTGAGCCCTGTACCTTCCTCATTTAAACATTCTTTCATTCTATTTTCTCCTATGTTGAAATAAGAAGAAAAATAGTGTCTACCAGGGATTCTAATGATAAATATAATAATGCAATTAGCACATATGAAACAAGGCCTGGCACAATGTAAGAAATGTATAAACAAATCATAGCTGTTATCATTACTAATTGGAGCCAGATATTTGTGTTTCCCAGAACCCCCTTCCCTACAGGGTTCTGAGCCAGAATTGACCAAAAGGGGAACTTGCATGAGATTTAAGAGGTGAAAATGAAGCAGTGACTATTATACTTGAAAAGTCTTTTGAAAATCAGATGGGGAGACATGGAGGAGCCCAGTGGATACCAGGATGTCCCTTCTGTCCTTTATTCCATGTCCAGCTTTTTTCCCCAACTACTTGATATGATGACCACTAACAGTACAAAGCTAATTCTAGACACTTAATATCTAAATGAAACACGGGGGTAGCTACAAGGAGGAAAGAGCTTCTTTTTAGACCTCTCCAAGAATTCCCTCTTTATAGTTTCTCTTCATCAGCCTGATCTACTGGGTTTATCAGTAGATTATAACTTGTGTATAATAGGCACTGTTTTCTGAAAGATTGGTTAGTGGCTTGTTTTCTGATCCACTAACTTCACATCCTGGAAGTTTATTTCCCCAACACCTCCCATAATTGTGTAAGGATCTTCTAAAATGTTTCATGTAATTTTATTTATATTAAATAACCTTGTACATTATAGAATTCCTATAATAAACCCTTTATTCTATGACATTTATAGGTGATTTTACTTCTTTTATTGAACCCCAACCAAAAGAAAAATAGTATTATTTTTTTTGTTGACTATGGTTCCAGGGAAATAGAACCTTGAAGATGGGAACTTATAGTTGATTTTTTATTAAACTTTTTTATTTTCACATAATTATACATTTACATGCAATTGTAAGAAATAATACAGAAGGGTCCCTGTACTTAATTTCTTCTATAATAATATCTTGCAAAACTATAGTTGAATATCATAATCAGCATATTGGCCTCAATATAGTCTATACAATACAGATTCCACCTGTATTGCTGTTACCATGCCCTTTATCAGGCTACTCTCTTCTAGCCATAACCTTTGTCAAAAATCAGTTGGGTATATATCTGGGTTCTCTTTTATGTTGCACTGGTATGCATCTCTGTCCCTCTGCCAGTACCACACACTCTTGGTTATCTTACCTATACAGTCTTAAAATTAGATGGACCAATTTCTTTCATTATATTCTTTATTAAAATTCTTTTTAGCTATTCTAGTTCATTTGCCTTTCACATAAATCTTAAAATAACATTTTCTATATCTAAAAATTCTTGCTGGTATTTTGACAGGAATTAAACCTCTACATCCATTTGGGAAGAAATGACATCTTTACTATGTTAAGTCTTCCAATCCATGAACATGGTATGCATCTCCATATATTTAGATACACTTTTATTTCTTTCACTAGCATTGTATAATTTTTAGCATACAATTTCTGTACATATCTGTTAGATTTACTCATTATTATTTTATTTTTGACTAATTATAAATAGTATTGTGTTTTTAATTTTGTTGTCCATGTGCTCAGTGCTAGTGTATAGAAATAATTTATTTCTATGTTTACCTTGCATCCTGCTATCTTGCTAAACTCACTTATTAGTTCTAGGAGGGTCCTTATTAGGTAGAGTCATAAAATATTGTCAATTACAATTATGTGGAAAGCCAAATGTGTGCACCAGTAACCATACTGTGAAGAAGATTGAGTAGTCACACAAGAAATATAGGTGTTCTGCTGAGAGCCTCAGCTAAAATCTTAGCATGAACCACTTCATTGAGGTGAATCATTTCACTCCCACAATGAAAGAGAATGAGAAAGACTTCTGTGACTTCATACCCTGGCTTTCAAGTTACTACCTGACATAGTGTCTTCTCAGAAGTCCTAGACATCATGAAATAGTGATGTCATCCCTCTTGTACCCTGTCCAAATTTTTAATCCATGAAATCAATGAGTATAATAAAATGTCATTTTACTCTACTAAGTTTGAGATGGCATGTTATGCACAATAGTAGCTGGAACACATCAGAAGTTGCAATGGACTGAAAAGCTGAAACCAAGGAAGACATCTCAGTGGAGGTCATCCAGGACAAGGGACAGCATGTGGACCAGGCACCTTTCCCTGGTGCTATGATGTTACTTGCATAAAAGTTTCTGCTGAAAGCAGATGCCATCCCTGGGAAATAAAGAGAAAAGTTCTTGTAACAAGAAAATCATCTTGACATAAATGTAAACTTTGATCTTATATAAATTCTTCAGCTAATTAAATAATTAGCCAAAATTCTCTAGTTTATACTAAGAGTGACTAAGTTACTTGCAAGATTGAAAATTTCCCTGCAGAAAAGGAGCTTCCAGACACAAAGTTGAGTTTCCATATAAAAAAGTAAAGTTCCATTTCTTTATTCTTGAGTTATGGTTGTAATTTTTAAACCTCTCACACTTAAAATTATTTATTTGTTATAATACCTCTATTCCATACCTATTCACTACTAAATTGCTAGATCCTTGCACAGTTTATCACATAACAGAAACTCAGTTAATGTTTGTTGAATCAATACATGAATGAGTGAATGAAGAAAAATACCTGCTAACTGACAATCATCCTGATCATCTTGGTAAAATTCTCTCATCAATCAATAAGCAATTTTAGCAAGTAGAATTTTTTTGGTTCAAAATAAAGTGTACTTAATTTCTCCAAAATTAATTTAATTTCACTTCTGAACTTTTAGCTATTGGGCTATAAGGAATGCCGTCCCAGTGACTGACAGGGTTCTATTCCCCATCTAGCATCACACTACTATTCAGAAGACTTATTTTGTGAACTGAAAGCAGATTAAGGACCTTGAGTCCTGGACCATCATAATAGCCACTGCCTTCCTCATGATTCCAGCTCAGAACTATCTCTTGAAGTCTGTCATCTGGCTACGTTCATCACTCACTGTAAGCACAGGAATATTGGCTGAAGCTAGACCATTTCCCTACTTGCACTTTGCAATCATTTCCCTCTGGGTGCTGCTCAGGGGTCTAGGGCTCTTCTCCTGCAAGCCCAGATAAACTCCTGGTATGGAGGAAAATTGTTTGCTCCCTGCTCCTCTCACACCCACTTGTTTCTTCAGGCCACCTTCCTTCACTCTCAAACCCAATGTTCTTCAATAAATTACAACCTTTGAACAAAAGCCAAAAGTTAGTTACGCTCCCCACTTCACCTTCCCATGTATTTTGCTCTAAGACAATAAAGAAGGAAAATCTGGCATTTGCTTAAAAGGAAGAAAGGGGAAGTCTCAAGACTGAGAAGCAAAAGGCCATAAATGAGTAACTTCAAAAATTATCCTGTCTCTGAATCAATAAATAGAGTAAACTGATTGCTGTCATTACAACGAAACTCAATAAACTACTGGTCCGTTGGCAAGGATCCTAAAGGATCTCCTCAGAGGCATATGGAGTGAGATGTAAGCGGATGAAATCACTCAGGCTGATTCCTTGGGGGAGTTATAATAGGATGGGTACAGGCTGTTTTCCCAAGAGGCCTCCAGACTTATGACCACAGTATTGCTCAATTGAAGCCAAAGTATCCCACACTTTTGTAATAAAGACAAAAGCACCCTGAAGACTACATAAATCCTTGCACAGAAGCCACATGAGATCTTCAGTCAATTTGGAGCATACTTTGCAAATCTATGTGCAGCAAAGAAAATCCATCCTATATATGCTACTAGAGTCTATGAAAGGCTATACCACCAGCCCTTCATGTTATAGGTGCCAGGATGGCTTGTCTGAGGTCTTCCTTTATAGTATTGCTGAAGCAAATGGGGCCTATGATTTATCACATGCCATTGAACACGGAGCCTATGTCCTGCTACGCTGGGAATAAAGCTATAAAGTATATCTATTAGTGGAGTTCCTTAGAGATAGCATTTATAGTAATAGACAAAAGAACCCCACTTTTAATTTAATTATTTTTAAAGTACAGTCTTTATCATTCTGATGATAAGTAGTTTAAATGGAATGGCTATTAGTTTTATTATTAAAAATATAACCAGTATGCTTGAATTTGTTCCATCTTCAGCAATAACAGTACAGATACCAGAGACCATTCTTTTTTAACAAGAATCAAAGAGGAATCAGAAAAATCTCCTTTCATGAAGAATAATTTTCCCCAGTTTTATTATTCTGAATTTATCTGCATGAGATGAAGCATTCCCCACAGAAAGAGAAAAGTTCAGCTAGTTTTCCATATAAAATTGACTACATTTTTTTCCCACTGTTATCCATTTATTTGGATCCTTTTGTTTACTCTAGAAACAGTCCTCTGAATATGTGAAAACTGAAGTTAAAGAAATCCACTTTAGTACAATGAAGATGTAATATAACCACTCTTATTATTTATTCTCAATAATAAACATTAAATTATTTCAAAACAGATAATATTCATCCTAATAAAAATACTTAAACCTTATCTTTAATTAATGAGGACTGCCCATTAGGCAATATCCATAGAATGTAGGAAGTATGAAACAGTGCTGAGGGGTGGGACTCAGCAAGGGCAGAAAGGCTTGGACAGGAGTGGCTTGTTAAGCCAACATCAATTACTACTCCAGCTACACTGGTCTCATAAATACCCAAGTGTTAGTCATTGCATTATCATTATTATGATTTACTGTGTCCCTAGCACTCAAAAGCTCAAATTATAAGTGGAAATGGACAAAAAAAAAGTAGATTTCAGACTCTTTCTCAGTAAACAAGAGATTTTGCTATCTGGCAGACTTCTCTAAGAGCCAATGAGTGTTGGAGACAATCATACATGGTCTTTTTCATTTCAGTATGTCTTGCAAGAAAGACATTGGCTATTCTTGGTTATATGCCCCATACGCTCTCTGGAACTTAGACACAACTGGGGGAAAACATACAGGAGGGCAAATACCTTGGAAATGACTGAAATGACTAAGATTTACTCTTCACCAGCAGAAAAAATGGGGATATAAAAAACTTTTTTTATGAAAAGTAAAGTAAGCTTTTTTGTTTCTCTTTGTGCACTGTTTGTGACCTAAAATAGGTTCTCACCACAAGTACATTCCTAAATCAATATGATTTTAAGAATGTGTTTACTGTGATTTATCATTTTTAAGAGGAAAAACACAAGTCGTCTTTTATATTCTTGGCCAGAGTCTCCTGAATTGTCCAGCTCTTGTTATTTATGGGCTCCCAGAACTGCGGTAAGATTTGCAATCATGATGCAGTCCACCTGACATTATTTCCACAGCAAAGGGATTTTTTTAACCACCTCTAGCTAAACAACTGAAAATCATATAAATAATGGAAATTTCCCCACTCTACCCTACCCTCCTCTGACCATCATTACCTTGAAGACACAGGGAATTGCCAATTTCAACTTGATATGAATCTCTCCCATACAAGTAAGAAAATTAAAGAGATTTTACTTTAAAGAATCCAAATTTCACATGTAAAATTAATACCTGTATCATATTATTCAGATCCTGGATAACTTTAAGATAATGTGTGTTTTCTCAAACTCTCTGCATTCTTTTAAAATTTTAGGGGTCAATTTTTATCCCAAAATATTTTCAGAGCAAAAATGTTAAATAAAATTAAAAGCCAGATAAGTTTGCAATCTTATATACAGCTTTTTCTTCTAGAAAAGTTTAATCAGTTTTTGTAATAATCAAAAGCAGAAATTCCAAAGGTTAGATCTTTTTTATAAAAGATTCTACTAAAATCAAGGCATAATAAAAAGCTAACTTATTTAGCTATGTCCAAAAAAACTCAAGGTGACCATGGCAAAGGAGAGAAAGTTACGTGATTTATCAAGGGCACCCAATAGAAATTAGTCAACAATTCCAGGTAAAGGTTATGTTGGAAGACAAAGAAAAGAAGAAAATTATCCAACACAAACATTTTTCAACAAGAACCTTGTATACAAAACTCTTGCTTCAATATTTATTATTTTAAGATTTAACCTCGATTGCACACACACTTCTCAGGGCCCTCAGCACAAATTGATATCTCCCCACTGGTAAACCCAAAAGACTTCTACAGCTTTCACCACCACACCAATAACACCTTTTTTTTTTTTTAATGCTCTAATCTGTCACCTCTTTCTGACCTTTCCAATGGAATCTGATGCTCTTTGAGGGTTGGAAATGTGACTAATAATATTGTCTTATTCTCAAATAGCCCAGACCCTTATTTGTACTCAATATACTGCTTGTTGAATTGATGAAACTCTGATTATCCTTTTTAATTTAGAAATCAAATTCCTTGACAATGACAAGAAAGTCTTACAGTTGTCCAGTGAGAAGAATTTACCAGAAGAAAAACTGCAGTTTAAGTTGTTGACTATGAGCATCAACTTTATATAAAGGAGCTCTCTTGAAGCAACATTCACATAGACCAATTATAATATTTTGTTTGGGGCTTTTGAACTCTAATTACAAATGTTTTCTGGTTTTAAGAGTAAAGGAAAACTGAGTTTAGCTTCTCCTAAAGCCTTTTATTTCAGAGATAATGTTGCAAATAACAGAGCAAGCTGATGAGTAAAGTGGAAATGAAGCAAAAACAGGTATTTCCCTCAAATCCAACCTGATTTTCAGAGTTTAAAACAGAGGTGGTTGGCAAAAGAGCATTATCCTGTGTATAAAACTTTCCAGAAACTTGTATAAGATAGCTTCATAGTTCAAAACCATTTAGATTCATCCTCCCTGACAGAGTGCATAAATATAGCTTTAGTATCTTTCTTCTTTATTAGCCTTCAAGATGTTTCTACTTGAGTAAGTGCACATCCCTCCCTTCTAATCTAATCTCCTCAGCTCTTTCCCAATTGTGCATTTCTTATGTTTAGCATCATAACATCTTGGTAACCAGTTTTACAAAGGTAAGAAATGAAAGATTTTTTTAAAGCTAGAATTTTATTTTCCTTGCTTTATAATTTGATCAGAACTAAAATTCTGCACAGAAAACTATATATAAAGGTCAAGTCAATACACCTTGCCTTATTCTTGACTCCAGCTTTTGGGAAAAACAATTGTGTTCTCTTACTTTTTAAAAAAAAGTACCAATTATAAGTAAAAACAAATATTCTTGGATGTTTTTGGGGTACCAGGGTTTGAACCCAAGGGCACTTAACCACTGAGCCACATCCACTGCCCTCTTATATTTTATTTTGAGACAGGGTCTCACTAGGTTACTCAGGGGCTTGTCAAGTTGCTGAGGCTGACTTTGAACTTTCAATCCTCCTGCCTCAGCCTCCTGGTTTCCTGGGAAAATATTCTTGTTTACTGAATATTATGTTAATATTATTCTCATTTAGTGAAACACCTCTACTGCAAACATGTTGATGAAACAAAAAACAATGCTTACCCCATAATAACGATGATGATTACATGGCAGGGTTGAGCAGAGGTTGGTTGGGGGCGGTCAAAGACCAAGTTTCATAACTAAACCTCTCTATACAACATACTAGCTGTATAACCTTAGGTTAGTTACTTATTTCTGAGTTTTGGTTTCTTCATGTTAAAAATATCATTATGAGAATTAAATAAAATATGTAAAACTTATAGAAGAGAATTGTTGACAATGTTTCCTTTACTTTCCATTAGAGACTGCTTATGATCACGTGGTTTACCCACCTAGGGGGTTATTTTTATAACATAACAAGAAATCTGTAGACACAAAACGCAGAGCAATAATGCTTAAGGAAGTCATCTAAGGCTCAAGCTCCTGTGGCACTCATACCTACCAACCTTAGCAAGTGGAAGTCACAAGGGGGCTGCTCTACCTATAAATAGCACTTTGATTCATGTTAATGTAGTATATTTTTCTCTATCCCTTACTTTCAATCTATCTGTGTCTTTATATTTAATGTAAGTTTCTTGCAGACAACATAGAGCTGGGTCTTGGTAGTTGCTAGAGATTTCTGTTTTTTGTATTTACTCAACTGTCATTGTCTTTTTTTTTTTTTTTTGGTACCAGGGATTGAACTCAACCACTGAGCCACATCCCCAACCCTATTTTGTATTGTATTTAGAGACAGGGTCTCACTGAGTTGCTTAGCACCTCACCTTTGCTGAAGCTGGCTTTGAACTAACAATCTTCCTGCCTCAGTCTCCCAAGCTGCTGGGATTACAGGCATGCACCACTGCACCCGAACTGTCATTGTCTTTTAATTCATATATTTAGACCATTGACATATAAAGTGATGTAGTTGGGGTAATATCTATCAGCATCATGCTGTTTTCTATCATGCTTCTGGGTGGTTTTGTTGTTTGCATTGTTGTTGTTTTGTTTGTTTTTGTCTTCTACTCTTACTGTCTTATCTGGTTTTGAGCATTTCATGTGGCTCCATCTTTCCTTCTCTTGTAGTACACCACTATTTCTTATAGAGGTTACCCTTAAGTCTGTAATGTACATTTGTGACTAACACAAACCCTTTTCCAAATAATACAAATAACTTATTATTTCTAATTCTAATTTGCTGTCCTTTACATTGCTGTCATTCATCTTACTTATTCATAAGCTATAACCATAAGCTGAATACATTATTGCCATTTTAAACAGTTACCCATTAAATCAAATAAGAATAATAAAAATAGAAATTTTATTTCACCTTCATTTATTTCTTCTCTAATGCTTCTCCTTTCTTTATTAGATTATAGTTTCTAATCTATATAATTTTCCTCCTTTCTGAAAAAATTTCTTTTAGCATTTTTACAAAACAGATCTACTGGCAAGTAATTTGCTCAACTTGTTTTTTTATTTCTTCATCACTTTTGAAGGATAGTTTCATTGTGTACAACATCCTAAGTTGGTGGGTTTGGGTTTTGTTTTGTTCTTACAACACTGTTTTGCTCAGCTGTCTTCTTGTTTGCACATTATCATAAGAACAGCCCAAAGTAATTCTTATCCTTGTTCCTCTAGAGATAAGATAGGAATTTTTCCCCTGATTTATTGCAAGACGTTTTCTGTATTTGACTTTTTGCAGTTTGAATTTTATATGCCTCAGTGCATACTTTTAGGTATTTATTCTGTTTTGTATTCTCTAAGCTTCCTGGACCTAAGGTTAGATGTCTATCACTAACTTTGGAAAATTATCAGTCATTATTTTTTCAAATATTTCTTCTGCATCTTTCTTGCCTCTTCTGATCCAGATATGCCTCATTCTTTTCGCACTTTGTCTTATTGGTATTTGTACATAATATGCTTTTTCCAGATTAAAAATGTGGCAACCTTGCATTGAACAAGTCTATCAGTGCCATTTCTCCACTAGCAGGTGCTCACTTTGTGTCTTTGTGTCACGTATTGGCAATTACTGCAATATTTCAACTGTTTAATTATTATTTTATCTGTTATGGTGATCAGTGATCTTTTTTTGACTATGATAATTGTTTGAAGGCACCACCAACATGCCCATAGAGGGTGGCAAACTGAATCAATAAACGTGTGGTCTAACTCGTCCACTGCCCTGCCATAACCTGATCTTTTTTCCTCTCTTTGGTCTCCCTATTCCCCTAGAAACAAAAATATCAAAATGAGGCAATGAATAACCCTATAATGACTCTAAATGTTCAAGTGAAAAGGAGAGTCACACATCTCTCACTTTGAATCAAAAACTGGAGTTAGTGGGAAAAGCATGCTGAAAGCCAGGATAGGGTGCAATCTAGGCCTTTTGCATCAAACACAAAGTTATAAATGCAAAGAAAAAGTTCTTAAAGGAAATCATAAGTGCTACTCCAGTGGACACACAAATGATAAGAAAGCCTTATTGGTGATATGGAGAAAGTTTCAAAGGTCTAGTTATGTCAAACCAGCCAAAACATTCCTTTAAGCCAAAATTTAATCCAGAGAGGAGCCCTAAATCTACAAAGTCTGGGAGACGTGATGACATGCAGAAGGAAAGTAAAAATCAGATGTCGGTTCGTGAGGATTAAGAAAAGAAACCATCTCCATAACATAAAGGTGCAAGGTAAAGTGGCAAGTGCTGTCGTAGAAGATGCATCAAGTTATCCAGAAGATCTAGCAAAGATAATTGATAAATATGGCTGCCCTAAATAATGAATTTTCACTGTAGATGAAATAGCCTTCTATTAGAAGAGACATCTAGGACTTTCATAGCTAGAGAGGAGACATCAGTGCCTGGGTGTTCTTCAAAGAACATGACTGATTCTGTTGTAGAAACTAACACAGCTCATGACTTTAAGTTGAAGCAAATGCTCATTTAACATTCCAACAATTCTAGGGCCTTAAAAGTAATACTAAATCTACTCTGCCTGTGCTCTATAGATGGAAGAACAAATTCTGGATGACAGTATATCTGCTTGCAATATAATTTACCAAATATTTTAAGCCCACTCTTGATACCTACCACTCAGACAAAAAAAAATCTTTTCAAAATATTGAAAATACACCTGACCACCCAAGAGCTCTGATGAATATGTACAATGATATTAATGTTGTTTTCATGCTTGCTAACAAAGTATCCATTCTTCAGCCCATGGATCAAGGAATAATCTTGACTTTCAAATCTTATTTAAGAAATATATTTTGTAAGGCTTTAGCTGCCAGAGGTAGCAATTCCTCTGATGAATCTGGAAAAAGTAAGTTGAAAACCTCTGGAAGCTATAATAACAAAAATGGCATAGTATTGACACCAAAACAGACATGAAGACCAGTCCTACAGAACAGAGGACACAGAGACAAACCCACATAAATACAGTTATCTCATACTAGACAAGGGTGCCAAATACATACATTAGAGAGAAGATAGCCTCTTTAACAAATTGTGCTGGGAAAACTAGAAATTCATATGTAACAAAATGAAATTAGACCCCTATCTCTCAGCATGCACAAAACTCAACTCTAAGTGGATCAAGGACCTAAACATTAGACCAGAAACTCTGCGCATACTAGAAGAAAAAGTAGGCCCAAATCTCCATCATGTCAGCTTAGGAACCGACTTCCTCAACAAGATTCCAAAAGCACAAGAAGTAAAATCAAGAATCATTAAATAGGATTGTATCAAACTAAAAAACCTCTTCACAGCAAAGAAAACAATCTGGAACTTGAAGAGAGAGCCTACAGAATGGGAGAAAATCTTTGCCACCTGCATCTCAGATACAGCATTAATCTCCAGGATAGATAAAGAACTCAAAAAACTTAACACCAGAAAAACAAATAATCCAATCAATAAATAGGCTAAGGAACTGAAGAGACAATTCACAAAAGAAGAAATACGAATGATCAACAAATATATGAAAAAATATTCAACATCACTAACAATTAGAGAAATGCAAATTGAAACTACACTGAGATTTCATCTCATTCCACTGAATGGCAATTATCAAGAATACAAGTAATAGCCAGACATAGTGGTGCACACCTATAATCCCAGAGGCTCAGGAGGCCGAGGCAGGAGAATCATGAGTTCAAAGCCAGCCTCACCAAAAGCAAGGCACTAAGCAGCTCAGTGAGACCCTGTCTCTAAATAAAATACAAAATAGCGCTGGGTATGTGACTCAATGGCTGAGTGTCCCCGAGTTCAATCCCCAGTATCCCTCCAAAAAATATGAATAACAATAAATGTTGGTGAGGATGTAGGAGGAAGGGTAAACTCATACATTGCTGGTGGAACTGCAAATTAATACAACCACCATGGAAAACAGTATTAGATTCCTCAGAAAACTTGGAATGGAACCACCATTTGACCCAGTTATCTCACTCTTCAACATATACCCAAAGGACTTAAAATCAGCACACTATAGTGATGCAGCCATATCCATATTCATAGTAGCTCGATTCACAATAGCTAAACTATGAAACCAACCTAAGTGCCCTTCAATAGATGAATGGATAAAGAAAATATGGTCCATATACATAATGTAATATTACTTACCCATAAAGAAGAATGAAATCATGGCATGTGTTGGTAAATGGATGGAACTGAGGCTATCATGCTACATGAAAGAAGCCAACCCCAAAAAACCAAAGGCTGAACATTCTCTTCTGATATGTGGATGCTGACTCAGAATTGGGGGAGGAGGAATGGAGGTTCATCATATTGGCCAGGGGTATGGGGGGAAGGGAGGAGGATGGTAATGGGAAAGACAGTAGAATGAATTGTACATAACTTTCCTATGTTCATACATGAATACACAAGCAGCATAATGTATAACCACAGAATGGGAAGTTATATTCTATGTATGTATGATATGTCAAAATACATTCTACTGTCATGTATAACTAAAACAAACAAATATATATATTAGGGGAAAAATAAATAAATTATATATGATTAAAATAAAAATTATATATAATAAAAATAAATTTTACATATATATCTAAGATAGATAGATAGATAGATAGATAGATAAAACCTTCTGGAAAGATTTACCATTGTATATGGCATTCATGATCCATGTGAGGAGGTCAAAATATAAAACATTACCAGGAATTTGGAAGAAGTTAATTCAGTCTCTCATGGATGACTTTAAGAGCTCTAGGACTTCAGTGAAGAAAGTAGCAGGTGTGGTGGCAATGGCAAGAAAACTACAATTGGAGTAGACTCTGAAAACGTGACCACACTGCTGCCATCTCATGATGAAGCTGAGGAGCTGCCTCTTATGGGTGAGCAAAGGAAGTAGTTTCTTGATATGGAACATACTTGTGGTCAAGATGTGTAGCCATTGTGGAAATGACAGCAAAAGACATATGATATTATATAAACTTAGGTAATAAAGCAGCAGGGTTTGAGAAGATTCACTCCAATTTTAGCAGAAGTTCTACTTCTCCCAAATTCTCCCAAAATACTACCAAAAGGCACCACATGCTACAAAGAAATCTTTCATGAAAGGAAGAGTGGGTTGATGTGGCAAACTTCAACCCACTTATTTTAATAAATTGCCACAGTCACTCCAACTTTCAGAAACCACCACCATGATCCATCAGTAGCCATCAACATTGAGGCAAGACCCTCCACCAGCAAAAGGATTACAACTCACTAACAGCTCAGATGATTGTTAGCATCTTTTTTTAGCAATGAAGTCTTTTTGATTAAGATGTGTACATTGCTTTTTTAGAAACGATGCTATTGTACACTTACTAGACTACAGTGTTATACAACCATATGCACTGAGAAACCAAAAACTTTGTGGGGAGCCGGGCACGGTGGTGCACGCCTGTAATCCCAGCACTTTGGGAGACTGAGACAGGAGAATCGTGAGTTCAAAGCCAGCCTCAGCAACGACAAGGCACTAAGCAACTCATTGAGAGCCTGTCTCTACATAAAACACAAAATAGGGCTGGGGATGTGGCTCAGTGGTTGAGTGCCCCTAAGTTCAATCTCCAGTACCAAAAGAAAAAAAAAAAAAAACTTTGTGGGACTCACTTTATTGTGATATTCATTTACTTTAGAGGTCTGGAACAGAACATGTAATATCTCCAAAGTATGCTTGTTATTTTCATTACGTGTATTTTATACTTTCTGTAATTGTCCCTCACGCTTGAATATTTTCTTTCATTCATTTTTTTCTCTTTGCATTTCAGTTTTGGATGTTGCTATTGACATTTCATCAGACTCACTAATTCTTTGGACATATCTAATCTGTTGATGAGACCATCAAAGATGTTCTTCATTTTTATTACAATAGTTTTTTTAATTTTTAGCATTTTCTTTTGATTTTTTTTCTTGAAAGTCTATCTCTCTGCTTTTATTACTCATCTCTTCTTGCATTTTGTCCAGTATTTCCATTGGCATCCTTAACATATTAATCATGATTATTTTAAATTCCTGGTCTGATAATTCTCAAACCACTGCAACATGTAAGTCTGGTTCTGATGCTTGCTCTATCTCTTCAAACTGCATTTTTTAGTATGACTTGCTGTTTTTGTTAAAAGATGTACATAATGTACTGGGCGAAAGGAACCAACATAAATATGCCTTTAGTGTTATGTTTGTCTAGCTAAAGATTACTGTGTTGACTACTTGCTGCAGTTATAGGTGTCAAAGACTAAAATTTTTTCTAGCGTACTTGTTTTTTTCCTCATTTGTCCTTGGGTTCCTCTAGAGACTTCTTAGATAAGGTCTGATCTGTCTTTCACTCCTCTTGATATGGTGGTAAGGTATGAGTAGAGGGGCAAAATTCTCCAGTCCTATGACTGGGTCTGTCTTTGAATGACCTGTGGCCTTAGGCAACAACTTTCATGTGAACTTCTCAGTGCCCCCTGCAGGTGAGTCAAGAAGGCTACAGGGAGCTAGAGTTGAGTATTTCTCTTCTGCCACGTGGAAGGCCAGAAGGGGCTTGTTATGGCTTGAATTGTGTTCCACCAAAATTCATATATTAAATTCCCCTGTATCTCAGAATTCTTTAGAGATAGACTCTTGACAGAGGTGATATAGTTAAAACAAGGGTATTGGAGGGGCTGGGTCCTAACGTGAGACGACTGGTGTCCTTATAAAAAGGGAAATTTGAACAAAGAGATGCACATTTAGATGAGATGATGTAAATAACACAGAGGGAAGATGGCCATCTTTTTGGCTTGACCTTTCTCCTACAACCCTCAAGAAAACAACCTGCTGACACCTGGATGTGCAACATCCAGCCTCTGGAACTATGAGACAACAGATTTATGTCAGTTAAACCACTTATTCTGTGGTTCTTTGTTACTCTGGCCACCAAAGAAAGTTAAATGTCTATACTGCCAGAAAATAAGACTAGCTCTGAGCTAAACCCCTATCCATCTCTCTCATTTTCACATCAAAGTCTCACTCTATTACATATGATTAGTGATACCTATGTCACAGGTCTGTGTGGTAGGTAGCTACAGGAATGTCCAGGAGTCAGTCTCCTCCATTAGGGGTAGAACATAATATATAAATGCCTCCAATATGTTAAAAGATAAATGCTGCCCATGAATAAGTCAGAGCACTATGCTTACCTAAATGCCATGATACAGAAAATGTGCACAGTTAACTGTGGACGATGCAATAAATTCAGATGCTAATGACAGCAGGAACTGTATCTGCCTAGTTAATGTAGAATAGAATCTAGCAAATGCCCAGTAGCCACTATTTGTTAAATGAAGGAATCAGTTATGGAATGTGGGCTGCATTTTGCATATTGTTCGTTCCAATGGATATTAGTACAATTTTCATATTAAGAAAACAGAATCTTAAAACATGTTAAAATATATGTAATATGTAAATATATATATATATATATGGGCTGGGTATCAAACCCAGGGTTTGTGCCTAATTTTGCTAGGTGAGCACCCCACCACTGAGCTACATCCCCAATATATATATATATATATATATATATATATATATATATATATATATATACACACACACACACATACACACACACATATATATATGATGATCATCATGAAGTAGAGATGAGGAAAATAGTAACAGCCTCTTAAGACTGTAGATTAAATGATTTCAGTGAAAATGGACATAGAATAACTAATATAGCTTAGTTAAGTTATAGCATCTATCAAGTTAAATCATTTTTATTCAAAAAATAAAAAAAGAGCCAAAACCATCTTCACCCACACAACTTATCTTCTACCTTTACATGACTTCATTATTCCACTGTTGATATTAATATAACTTTACTATTCTTGAAAATTCCTGCCCAGGAAGATAGAAGTTGAAAATGCCTTTTCTGTTCATTCTAAGAATTTCATGTAAGACCATCAACTCTTCAATAAAAATAAATAAATACATCGTCAGACTCTTTGAACCCATCCTTCAAAAATCTACCAACATTAAACTATGACACCATATCCTAGCCCAATTCTAATCAAGCCTCATATTGAAAGAGTAGGCATAACTTGGACTTTAAAATGCCCAAGAATGTCCTGACTTTGTGTTACTTGCTTTAAGGTGCTAGGACACCATCAGGGTAGTGATTTATAAGAATAAATTCAACTTTGTCTTGTCACTGTTTTGGTAATAATTTTGATAGAACCAGCATCCAACAAGACTCATGACTAGAAAGGAAAAACAATATAAATCAAGGCAAGAAAACACAACAAGAAAACCCAGGTATACCTCATAAGGTCAGAATAGGGGAGGAGGGGCATGATGCATAATAGCTTATAATATAAAACTGAAGAGATCAGTTCCAAGATGGCGGCCTAGACAGACGCAGCGTTCCTAGTCTCTCCAGGACCAGGATTTAAAGTAGTGGAAACACTGTTTCTCAGCGAGTTTTTAGAGGACACCCGACAGCTGACTCCATGCAGGAACTCCACTCGCATGCCCACAGGGTCACCAGGCCCCAGTGTTTGCACAGGACCCCAGCTGCAAGTCAGTGCAGGACTCTGACCTGCAGACTCTGGTCCAGGACTCGGACCCATAGCTGGTGTACAGGATCCCTGGCTCCAGTGCCCACACACCCAGCAGGACCTTGGGTTGCCCACCCATGCAGGACCCCTAGCCTTTGCTCCCACACTGGAGCCCTAGCTCCTGCACAGGACCCCTGGCTGCTGCTCTTGTGTGGACCTCCATCTAGGAGGGCTGAACCTCCCTGCTCACTTATACCTGGGGACACGGATCAGGATCTGGAGACAAACTTTTACTTCTACATAGCACACCACAGAGCTGCTTCTC